>JAOVVI020010335.1:0-13128 GCA_028571085.2 Nepenthes alata
ATATTCCCCTTCATCTGATAACCTGATATAGCGACGCAGCGGGGAGAGAGAGAGAGAGAGATAATACAAACTCCTTTTCAGTGTATTTCCACTGATTGCATTCAGTTGTACGAAAGCGATGAATTGCCTGAATGTTATTCCCTCGTTCTTGCTTCATTTTTATCATTTTTAAGAATGTATTTTTGTGGCTATTCGGAAATATTGTCTAAATAATTGGCAATTTAACGGTAACCTGGGTAAATTATTTGAAATTTAAGGACTTAAATTAGGATTATTGATGGTTGACTGTTATAGCTTCTACGCATTTATCTGTACTTTCTAATATATATCCTTAGGGTTGAGGTGATGAATACAAAGATGGGCATTATTAGTGGGTCTATTTTTTTGTTAATTTTAATTAAAAGATAATGATATCCGCCGTACACTTAATGAGTTACAACTATTATTGGTCTATTAAAAAATTTGACACTCTGGCAGGAACAATTTTGGAGTTACAGGGCAGTGCGAAAGCATATGTTTTTCATCTCTAAAAACAATAAATTAGATACAATAAAAAATTTGCACTTTTAAGCATATATATTTTTAAATTTCTTTAAACACGTTGCAAATTTAGCGTTTAGAAATAAAATTTCAAAAAAAAAACACTAAAAAATAAGAAAAATTTAGACACATTACAAATAAAGGAGTTTCCCTATTCCATCCATTTCAATGCTGCATCATTTGGGCAATTATTTAGCACGCGCATGTTTCTAGTTTTCTTAAATACCAAAAAGTAGAGCATAGACGATCATGGTCTTGGAAGAAGATTAGTTATCTTTGTTTATAACCGCTTCTGGTCTCCTAAAACTATTTTTTGAAGATTGAATCACAGTAGCTGGATTATTTTTTAATTAAAACAAGCTAACTGAATAAAGTTCTCTCGCTGATGGTGCTTATTTTCCTTGCAGGAGGAATATTGACGCAGCAATGGCAGCAGGCATTACAGGAAAAGGCAAAATAAAAACATTGTGGCCTCAGAGATCTTGGTGGATATAGTGATCATCAGATCGAACTAATCCGATCAAGAGTAGCAAATATTATCCTCACATCACTGGCCAAAGAAACTTATGACCATAGATCGCCATATCAACAATATAGAACAGAGATTTAAGTCAGATACATCTAAACTAAACAAGATTCAAACAGGAAAAAATTAAAAAAAAAGCTTTCAGCAGGAAGTGTCAGAAGTAGCTGGTCGTTGATATCTTGTTTTTCAGAGGACTGAAAAATCAATGGGAATCCGTCTGATTTACTTCATCATCCACCATCCATGCATCAATAAACCAATTGATTAAAGCAAAAAAACACAACTTCTGATTTACTTTCGTAAAAAAACAAGTCAAAAAAATTAGAAATATATCTACCTTGTCACCGAAAATTCCTACTGCGATGAAGAGAAAAAAAGGAATAATCGGAGCTTAAGGAAGACATTTGTTCGTGTAGCCTAACGATAGATTCCTTGAAGCATTTAGATTTCTCGTTCATATAACAAGGAATTGCAATATTAGGCGTTCGAATCAGAGGAAATAGAGCAAATCAAGAGAACTGCCGGGATGGAGGGAGGAAGAGGAAGATGAGTACGGAAAAAGAGGCGCGCAACAGACCTTCAACGAGACGACATACAAACCCTAACAGAGAGCTTCCGGCGGTCCTCGTAGTATTAATAGAGCAGAAGATTCGGTTTTATGGGTCGAGCCCACCAGCTATCTCTCAATATTTAGTTCTTTGGGCCGGGCCCATTGTGTCACGCCAGTGGTTAAGATGTACATCAGTTAACTTGGAATGCTTTATTACTATTAAATTATTTTTTAGAACGTAAAAAATTTCCAGATCTCAACTAGACCCCGCTATTTATTATTTATACAATTATAGTCATTATTCAATATCAAATTAAGATAAAAATCATAGGGTTTCAACAAAATAATATTCAGTTTTAGCTCTGTGGAATTTTATAATAAAATATAAAAAATGAAAAAAATATATTTAACTAAGTACGATTCATGCTGAATTTCATTAGGTTTAATATAAGATAAGACAAACGAAAGTAAATTTAATGTCAAATACAATTATAGAGTATAGGAATTTATCGAAATTTTACGAAAACACGATCAAAACCTATAAAACTCGACTAATTTATTTCGCATCTTATAAAATTGGGTCGGAGTTTGGTTTCGGGCCGTACCCGGAGAAAGCCCAAAGGGCAATTAGCTAAATTGCAAGGACTATGATTACGAAAATGAAATATAAGCGAACTGCAGGGGTACGCTATCAAAATTCGATCGGAGCAACCGAAGCTCGTTTGGTTTCTCCCTTCGCGCTCATATTCTCGGCGATCAATTTGGGCTTTCAGGCGTTTAATCGGTATAGTCACTCCTCCCGTCGCTTGTTTGTAAGAATCTTCTGTTATTTCCTTCTCTCTTCTTACTCTGTGCTGTTCATATGTCTCCCTACCTTCGCCAATGCGTAGGTGTTAGCCGAAATATCGATGCATAAATTCGTAGTTCAGGAATCGTCTGTCTGTTTTGGAATGTTTATTATCATTTGTTTAATCGTTGGAATGTGATAGAAATTTGGCATCTGAGTTACAACGCCAAGTTCTTTGGTTAGGTTTAGATTTCATTTCGACGAAGGAATCTGACTGAGAAAAAGGGTCTCGCCTTACAAAAATGCATGTGTTTTGTCTGCGTCCTGCGATTTCTTGAATTTGGAGAATGATGGAGGAGATTATACTGCTGCTGTGTAAGGTTTTTCTAATCATTTGGCTCGGGTTTGACGTTTGAGTTTGGAAAGAACGGTTCTTTTATTTGCTAACCGCAAATTCAATTACTAGAGAGAGTGAGTTCTGAGGTATTATGTAGTTAGAATATATAATTATTGGCCATACGAATAAATCCGTGCTTTGGCCTTCTTGAAGAAAAAAGCATCCTGATACGTTAGGCTTCTCATTTTGTGAGGATTAGGGAGGATTAGATAAAGGATATCTTGAACTTTAAGAATTTTAGCATGTGGAGCAGGGAGGGAAATATAAAGTGGTTACTGTGTAGGGCAACACGGTGGGTGTAAGCATTTTTTATATGTAACTCAACTATCACTGTACTGCTGGGATTGTCGAGTGCATGAAGCTTCCATATTGTCGCATAGATTTGAATACGGACCACGTCTGGCATTGTGACCATTCCAATAAGGCTGTGATAATGTGATAGCCCCGATATTTGTTGACTACACTCATGTGACATTACCATTTTAAAACAATGCATTGTGGTGCATGAAAGGTTAAATATTTTCAGCTCTATTTCTATATTGTAGAGAGATTGTTTCTATATTTTAAACTTTTGGCCTTTGTATTATAATAAAATAACTTTACCATTGCATCATGCTCCCCCTCTAACATGGAGATGTAGAGGAATGCTAATTTGGGACTTAGCTATTCTTAGTCTTCTTTTTGTTTAACTAGCTCATCATCTAAGAATCCAATGTCAATGTTAGGTATGAGTACATAGGGCATCCAACTTATTACATCTTTGTTAGTATGTAGATTGGAAGGCTTATATATTTATACCAATACACATTGTTCTATAATTTGGATTTTGGATAATGGATCAAATCAAAGCTTGGTGGGTATTGGGATTTCTTAGTAGTATGAATCTGATTTTTTCCCTGCTGGTTTTAGTTCTTAATTATGTCCATGACCCTAACCTTCAACAATACAGAATTGGCTGCAATCTCGCTGCCTGGGCAACCTTACAATGATAGAGAAGTGGTTGCAACCCCACCGTCCTCCCCCCGGGCGGGGGGGAGGGGGAATGCTGCAATCTTACTGCTCAGTTGCTAGACAAAGCATATGATTTATAACAATTGTTGAATATTTTTGAGATATATGCATAAATAAAGGCCACACTTCTATATTCTAATGATTTTTTTGGCATTGACTTATGTGTCACTCATATTTGCTGCATCTTCTACTTAACTGTTTTACTGCTAGTATATTTTTTGGCCAGGTGAATATTGCAAAATAATGAGGGGAAGAAACTACAGCTACATTCCCTCTCCTCCAGGAGGTTATGGACGAAGACACAGGAGCCCTACCCCAAGGAGTCATAGTCGTGGTAGGGAGCTCCCTACCAGCCCGTTGATCTGCAACCTTCATCATGATTGCAGGTTTTTCCTCATATGATAATGTTTTGACGGCAATCACCAGATTTCGGTTCTGATTTTGACTTAGCTATCCAACGTTCGTTGCTTATTCCTACTATTTAGTATCGTTGTAAGTTTTCATACATGCAATTTTTACATGGAGTGATCGATAATCCAATGTGACATCCATGGCTGTTCAAAGTTATGTATCAAAACAAAATCAATCGCTAATTTCATTGGCCTGGATCACGTGCCTTTCCTAGTATCCCGGCAACGCAGATACGTTTCTTGTAAAAGAATAAAAAGCATCAAGATCCTTGAAATGTTTCCAATGCATTCATTTTGTGAAACATTTCAAAAATGTGGGATGTCCCCCTAAAACATTTTCGTGCTTCATAGTGATGTAGGGAGGAGGGAAAAAGTAGAGAGAAAAGTAATAGAGGGGTAGAGATAAAAATAAAGACTAGAGGGGTAGAGACAAGAAAGAGTAGAAACAAAGGAGGAGATGAGAAAGGAAGTCACAAATACTCAATGGTATTTAATTTTTCAAAGCATTCATCAATGTCTTAAACAATACAAGTAAATATTTTTATATAGAAAACCCGATGCCTAAAAAAATTAAAAATAAATCACCACCAAATAAATTCTAAGTGAAAAACAAAATAAAAGAAATAAAATCAAATCTCTACTAAATAAAATCAAATTAAAGCTAATTAATAATCAAAACTGCTATGAAAATAAAATAAGATCAAATATAATTTGGAAGGCATATCAAAGCAAATACTCGTCTTCGGATGTCCGCATCAATTCTCCCTGAGTGGCTGGAGTTTGACTTCGATGAGTAAACCTCGGTAATCAAGTCCTCAACCACAAGCTGAGTAGCTGTGTAACCCTTCGGCGACGGTGATAGACCCGTGTAAGGGGGCCAAAAGTTGATGGAACGACTAAGATCTCCGGAAGTAATTAGATTATGGCTAGCAAAAGTTCTATTCTGCTGACTCTGATAGAACTTCAAAAAATTTCGGTCAAATTGCTGTAGTGCTTCGCAAGAGATCCAAGCATGTTAGATATGACGACATGTTTTTCTAAAATGGCCCACTTGCAGCAAGACTTCTAATGCTTCTCGAGTTGCTCGTCTCTATTTCACTGAGATTGTCAAGCTATATGGTCTTTCTAAGATTATTATTTCTGTTAGAATTATTCGTTTTACCAGCTATTTTTGGAGAACCCTATAGCACATGGTTGGTACCAAACTAAAATTATTCTTTGGATACCACCCCCAAACCAATGGTCAAATTGAAGTTGTCAATCGGAGTTTAGGTAAACTTTTTACGGTGTTTGATCCAGGAGCAACTTAAGAATTGGGACTTGATCATTTTCACTGCCAAACTTGCATATAATAGCTCTTTCAATTGATCCCTAGGTACAAACCCCGAAAATCATTGGACCTTATCTCGATGTCTCCATATGTTAGTGTGTCAATGACGGCTGAAGCTTTTGCACAATACTTTTATGACTTACACATTGAGATCAATAAACAATTGGAGGCAAGCAATGTTTCATACAAATTTCACGCTGGTTCTCATAAAAGACAAATTGAATTCCATGAAGGAAATTATGTTATGATTCGCATCAGACCAGATCGGCGCCTATCTGGGCACGTCTTTAAATTGCAGGCTCGTAGTGTTGGTCCATTTAAAATTTTAGAGTGCATTGGATTAAATGCATCTGCCATTGACATTCCATCCTATTTCGGTCTTCCTCGTACTTTCAATGTGGAAGATTTAATTGCTTACAAAGGCGACTTTCCTCCACCTGTTGATCCCTTTACCACCCCCCGAGTTCGTCACCGATTGACTGTCCATCCACTCCTTCGCCACTTCTCTTCCTCTCGGCACACCACGATAAAATTAATGCTATTTTATATGAGAAGGTTATGGTTACCAGGGAAGGAACAGCTTTCACGTCCATTTGGTTGGTTGACTAAAGTCTGAGAATGCTTGGATATTTTGCGAGACACTACAGCAGTTCGACCTAGATCTTTTGGAGTTCTATCAGAGTCAGCAGGATGGAACTTTTGCCAGCCCTAGTCCAATTCCTTCCAGAGATCTCGGTCTCTCCATCAGCTTTTAGCCCCCCTTACACGAGTCTATTACTGTCGCCGGAGAGTCTATCTTTCTTGTCTCTACCCCTCTGTCTTTGTTCTTGTCTCTACCTCTTTATTGCTTTTCTCTCTACTTTTTTTCTCCTCCCTACATAAAATTGGGAGGGGAGGCGAAGGAGAAAAGTAGGGAAGAGTGACGGAGGGGTAGAGATAAAAATAGAGATTAGAGGGGTAGAGACAAAAACAAATATTAGAGGATTAGAGACAAAAAAGAGAAAAAATCAAGGGGGGAGAGGGAAGGTGGTCACGAATGTCCAATTACATTAAATTTCTCAAAGCATTAATTCATTCCATCATTCTATCTAAATAATAGAAGTAGGGTCCTTATATAGAGAATACGAATCCTAGACTAAATTGGAAAGAAATATAATTTTTGAACTAAATATGGTTTAAGTTTCTAAAATAAAAAAAAAACTCAATCAAATAAAAACAAATCAAATAAAATTGTAATATAAGAAAAGTAAATAAAATTGTAATCTTTCAAATAAAATAAAATCAAAGGGAATCAAAGTAAACTTTTCTAATTTGGTATAGTTTAGATGTCCGTATTAATTTGATGTAGGGATGAGGGGAGGGGAGAAGAATGAAAAAAGTAGGGAAGAGAGATAGATGGGTAGAGACAAGAACAGATATTAGAGGGGTAAAGATAAGAAAGAAAAGAAACCAAGGGGGAGAGGGAAAAGGAGGTCAAGAATGCTCACGGCAATGAAATCGGATTCCTTCCGATTTTCACGTCAATCTTCCCACACAAACCGTTGGAGTTCAGTTTCTACGCCTTCCACGTTACTCACGAGGGTTTGTAGGCTGTGTAGAAAGTGGAGTCGAACAATATGAAAGGAAGAGAATGCTTTGGCAAACTAGCATATAGAAACTGTGAAGCTTTTCTCCTATGGGTACAAAGTCTTTGCTCAAGATGATGAATAATAAACGTAGCCTTTTTGTGTCTCAAATTTCTTTCTCAAAAACCCTGGGAAGTGGAAGAAATGGTTTGAAAGATAAAAGAGCCGTTAGGAACAAAAATGTCATAAATTGCTCATAAAGTGCCTCGATTTGGAAAACCCGCCTAGGTGGAGCCTCGGCCGCTCATTGAGCGCCTGGTACTAGTAAACACACCCGGTACTGGTAAATGCTCATCGATGAGCGCCCAGGTCCGAGATGTGCGCTTGGTTGGCGCCTCTCCCGGGGAGGCCCATAATGGACGATAGGAAGGCGGGAACACTGAGGATGTGACGCGTATGACCTTCGGGCATGAAACTGATGAAGCTTTTCTAGGCAAGAATAATATCACAGCTATCGAACGCTCCCACGAGGTGACGGAATATACCAATACACAACACGACTAACAATCTCCCCCTTTGGCAATTCCGTGACAAAATCCCATACAAAATAAGAAAAGAAAATACAAATAAGCAGAGGTTCAGACACCATCAAAATAGAATCCGTGTATATAAAAATCGACACCAAAAGACAAGTGACACATGACATAATAAATAAAAGGATGCTAAGTACACGGCCGAGCTGCTGTGGGCCAAGAGAGAGCTGCGGGGCTTGCAACCATGGTTAGTACAGAAAAAAGCAGAATAATCGTAGATACATTTAACAGCAGCGACAAAAGATCTAACAGTACTCATAAGCAGCAATAATCGAAAAAAGCAGTAAAATAAAAACAGCTGTAATCATATAAGTAAATGGTATACATCGCCCCCTCATAAGAAAAAAAGGAAACTCCCCCTCACATTACTACTCATTTTTTTCACGAAAAATGAAGGGGCATCGCTTAGAGAGAGCGTCGAAGGGACCGGTGAGAGGAAGACGAACGAGGATCTGCTACCGCTGGAGAAAAGTACCGATCCTCCTGCGTAGGAAGTCAAGAGTCAAGACGCTCAAGGACCTCGGACCGAGACTGAGCCTGAGTATCCACCACATGCTAAAGTTAGGATGCCAACTGCTCATAGGAAGTTGACATGTGAGCCAGCTGCTGAGAAATGCATTAGAGAAGGCCCAGAGTACGCGATAAGATAGAGGTAGCACAGCGGGAGAGACGTGAGGGGCCCGGAGTAGACGACCCGGCCGCGTCTAGAGAGGAGGGAGCCTCGAGACGAA
The DNA here is from genome assembly GCA_028571085.2 of Nepenthes alata. NCBI lineage: Eukaryota > Viridiplantae > Streptophyta > Magnoliopsida > Caryophyllales > Nepenthaceae > Nepenthes > Nepenthes alata. Next base: position 8,441 of record JAOVVI020010335.1, read on the forward strand.
AATCATTGAGAAAATCATCGGAAGAAGGGTAAGGCTGACAAGTGTGGAAGCAACTTTGCTCGAAAGTGGAACGTGTAATAGGTCAGCCAAGAGACGCGCAGGGAAGGTTCGGACACTGAACGCCTAAGGTAACAAGGAGACGTTGAATGAGACAATCATGCTAGAAGGTTGTCATCCTTCTTGTAGTTAAAGTGGGCGAGCATGTGAATACACAAGTGAGACGAAAGGTCAATCGACCGTCCACTGAGAAGAGCGAAAAGAAAATGAGCTTTATCGAAGGGAATGGAGGAGAAATGAAAAATCGAAAACATATTCGTCAACATAATCTGGCTAACAACCAAACGTTGAGGGCTAAGGAGCATACTCAGTGATGTGACATCTCATACGAAAATCATCTAATTGAGTCACGTACTCAGTGACGGACTGACTATCATGTCAAAGGGCGACGTTTCATTTCGGCCCAACTCTGAACAGGGGCAGCCTGACGCCTGATGTGGTCCTCAATACTTCTCCAATATAATTGAGCTTTTTCAGTCAACTTAAGGCTAGTGAAATGAACTCTCCTGTCTTCTGGTATACCATACCAATTAAAGAAACAATCCATATTTTGAACCCATTGAGTAAAAACTCGAGGGTCCAAGCAGCCATCAGAAGTAGGGGCATCCAATTTGATATTTTTAAAAAGGTGATCATTTATGTCACACTCTTGATCAAAGCGTCGGGGTCTGTAAGTGCATCTACGAGGGGCTTGACTACCTTGTCTGCATCGGTGACCCTTATTATGGGATATATCAGAGTTATCATCTGCGAGATCCAAGTTTGTTTAACGAGTCATAATCAGGTCAATTTGAATGGCCATCAAGTGGTCTTGCAATTGTTATTGTTGGGAAGTTAATTGGGCTAATTGTTGACTTAGAGTTTTAAATTGGTTAGAATCCATGATTTGGTTAGAGATATTATGGAAAATAATCCGATCATTTCGCAAGTGCATACAACACCAATACAACTAACGAGGTTGAGATCAATAAACAATTGAGATAATCCTAGTCAATCAATTCCATTATTTTTTTGTAGGAGATCTTGTATGGTTCAGATTACGCAAATTAGTATTACTAATCTATTAAAATAATAAAGTAAGAATCATGTGTAACGGTAATAGGAGGTGAAAGGAAGGGAGGGTTTGTGTTTCTGTGTGGTTTTTTTTTTAATTTTGTTTTTGTTATCAGAAATAAAATGGCAAGTAGAGATAAAACTAAATACTATTAAAGATAAGTTAAATATGCTACCCAAAATGAAATGGAACAAACACACTTGGAGATGGTCGGACACACTTGTTGGAGATTGCCTTGGATATGATCTGACCGGTTTGTTTAAGACTGCCTTGCGATGAAAATTTTCTATTGTCTGAATGTTATCTGTTATGTTTTTATCTGCTGTTTTTTGTTAGCTTTTTTTTTATTCTTTTTTTTCTCTGTCTTTTTTTTTTATTTTTTTTCTCTCCTTTTCTCTCTTCTTTTTTTCTTCCTCAGTTACTATCATTCCTTTTTTTTAAATACTATCACGCGCCTTCTGTTTTATTTACCTTCGTCGGTCTCAAAGCACGCAGAGAGGGGGGGCAGCACAGCTGCTCAGTGCGCGACCTCCCTCTCAAGCGGCAGCTGCAATGGCGATGGCGAGGAAGCAAGAATGAAGGCGAACGCAGACGAAGAAGATGAGGACGAGGATGTGAAGACAACGACAATGCAGATGACGAATCGGATTGATCCGACTCGGGACTTCTCTCTTTCTACTCTTTTTTTTTCGTCGATTTCTCTCTCTTTGTAGAAGGTGGCGGCTAGGGTTTGGTGGGGTTCGGTTCAGGCGTCTGGTTAGGGGTTGATGTATTTGATGGTGGTGGATCGTGGGTGTTGGGTTTCAGGTGAATGGTCGATTAGGTTTAGGGTGAGTGGTCGATTAGGGTTTGGGTGGAGAAGATGAATGCGGGTGGTTTGGATGGTTATTTTGGGCTCAATTTGGCTTGGCGGTAACTGGAGAGGTGGTGGTCGGCAGTGACGTAGATGATGGCTTGCGGCGGTGCCGATGGATTCTGCCTCCTGCTATGGTGGCGGCACCAACTGTAACTGCTTAGTCGGTGGGGATGCTGCTTCGGGTGACGCTGTCTCTTTGATTGCTCAGCTTCTCTCTCGGTTTATTTTTTGTCTTTTTTTCTTTTTGACAGATACAATATATATATATATATATTTTTTTTTTCTAAATTTTTTTTTATATTGAGACAGAAATAAAGTTTTTTTTTTTCAAAATAAGTGGAGGGCAGAAATAGATGATATATCGCCTGCCGGAAGAAGATGCAACCAATAGGCTACGGTGTGGGTCGGTGGGAAGGTGGAGGTGGAGGTGGTGGCAGTGCTAGTTGCGGGATATAATTTATGGTGGAGGTGGAGGTAGCAGCATTGCAGGTTGCTAGTTGCGAGGAGGAATTTAGTCTCTGATACCAATTTGATGTAGGGAGAAGGGGAAAAGTAGAGAAAAGAGTAATAGAAATATAGAGATAAGAACAAAGACTAGAGGGTAGAGACAAGAAAGAGGAGAAATTAGGGAGGAGAGGGGAAAGCAAATCTCAAATACTCAATGATATTCAATTTCTCAAAGCATTTATTAATTTCTTAAACAATACAAGTAGATGTTCTTATATTGAAAATTCGATGCCTAAGAAAATTGGAAATAAATCACCACCAAATAACTCCTAAGTGAGAAATATAATAAAAGAAATAAAATTAAATCTCTACTAAATAAAATTAAATCAAAGTTAATTAATAATCAAAGCTTCTATGAAAATAAAATAAAATCAAATATAATTTGGAAGGTAAATCAAAGCAAATCTTTATCTTCGGATGTCCACATCACATAGGTTCTTTGTACTTTGTCCAAGCTGTTACCTTGTCACTGGGGGGCCTACAGGGACTAATATTAGCATGAGCCTTTGAAGAAGTGTGAGTTATTGGTTTAATGTCGACCCATTTTTGTTGTGCACAAATAGTTCCTACAATTATTTGTGGATTATAAAGTGGTTTTTACCCCTTGTTGTAAGGCCCTATCAATTTTTCTTCTCAATATTGAAAATTCTGTTTCAGCTAAGTATGGAGCAGTCAATTTCTCTGTTGTAGGACAGTCAACACGTAAGCAATTAGTGTCACGATGAAGTTTTTGTGCATCGTGGTTACAAACTTCCTTGAAAAATGGGAAGTTAAGCACATGTTTAGTAATGGAAAATTAATGCTTTCTTAGGAATTTTTATAATAAACAAAAAATTTAGAAAACGCTTTTAAATCTGTTTGATTTCCACTTATAAAATATAGATAATAAAGTTTTACAGTTTTTCAACATTAAACTGGATTTTATGAAACTTAAAATAATTAGGAAGATGGTTTTCATAATTTTTAACAGGCTTGAAAGGAAAGGTTTTATGGTTTTTTGATGTCTTATACACTGATATTTTAAAAAATTTGTATTTATGGAAATATGATTTTATAAATTTATAAATATAGATATATGCAAATTTTCAACTAATTTAATAATCGGTCAGTTTTGGTAATGACATTATTTAGGTAATAATTTCTACATCTTAGAAAATGACTTTGTTATTTAATGGCAAAATTAAAGTAATGCTATTATAATAATTTGAAGAGTCATCATTAAGAATACTCTGTTATTAAAATCTAGTTATTGACTTGACGCAATTAAATACATTGTAAAACCACAGATAAATTGAGTTGTACTCAACTAAGATTTGACTTATTAATTTAATGAGTTTAAAATCAACTTTGAGCTCAATTTATTAGTTTAATGAGCTTATTTCAAATAAACTAAGCTCGGTTTCTAACAAAGCTATGGTTAATGGCTCAACTTTAGGCAAGTTTAATATAATATGAAATATGTAGACGAGTGTCAATTTATATGATGGATTATTATTAAGAACCTCATTCGATACCTGATATGCTGGTTTGCCATATGTAGGATTTTTATTTATTTGTTTAATGAGTTTTGTTCAAATGTACTGAGCTTAGTTTCTAAAAAAAACTGTGGTTAATGGCTCATCATTTGGCACACTTGTTATAAATGAAATATTATGATGAGTGTCAATTTCTATAATAAATTATTATTAAGAACTAAATTTTATATGCGATATGCTGGTATGAGGTATGTAGGATTTTTTTGTGACTTTATATGACTTTATATCATAAATTTAATTTTGATCTATTAATGTATTTTATATGAATATCCTAAGCAAAATTTTCAAATAATTTGTTCAATTGTCAATTGTAATATAATAACTTGACAAAATGTTTATGTTTCTATCAGAAACAAATGTTTATCAGAAAAATTGCACAAATGAAAATGTGAAAAAGAAAAACAAAAAGTTAATTTTCCAACTAAACAAAGCATAATTTTCCCCAACTGAGTAGATTTCTGTCTCGTGTCCTGGGAGCCTAGAAACTAGCCATAACAGGGCTTGAAATATGGTTGCCTTCATCTACTATTTTTCCTCACATTATGGCTCCTAAGCTGAATATTTATTGTGTATCCCACCTTCCTCTCTGGCCCCTCTTTCTTTCTATGGTGATGGGTCAGTTAGTAAGGCTTGACCTGCAGGCCTCCTTCCCTCCTTTTTTTGTTGAAATATTGAAATG
>JAOVVI020010336.1:0-13128 GCA_028571085.2 Nepenthes alata
GTCATAAGGACTTCCACACAGGAGTGATCCCCAATAAACTTTCTCTCACGACTATGAGGAAGTTAAGTCCATCATCCCGGCTAGCCTACAGTATGCTTCATTCTTTCCCTTTGGTAAAATCTTGGTCATCATATCTGTCCTGTTTTCTTGAGTATCAATCTTTTTCAGTGACAGTAGACCGGGTTCTAATACATCTCTCACCCAATGATATCGCACATCAATATACTTTGATTTGGATTGAAGTGAGGAGTTCTTGCAGAGATGAATGGCACTCTGATTGTCATAGAGTACCACATACTTTTCTTATTCAAGGCTCAGTTCCTGAACGAACTTCTTCGTCCACAACATCTTCTTGCAAGTTTCTATCACGGCAATGTACTCAGCTTCAACAGTGAAAAGAGCAACACATTTTTGTAACTTTGACTGCCAAGAGACTGCTCCTCCTATAAATTTTATCAAGTATTCTGAAATAGACTTGCGACTGTCAATGTCTCCGGCCATATCAGCATCCGAGTAGCCCACCAACTGAGACTTGTTACTTCTAAGATACAAGTACTTCTTAGAAGTTCCTCAGATGTATCTCATAATCTACTTTACCGCGGACCAGTGCTCCTTCCCTGGATTGGACAGAAACTGACTGACTATGCCAATAGCATGTGCTATGTCCGGTCTGGTGCATACTAGGGCATACATGAGTCTTCCAACGGCTGAGGAGTAAGGAACGCCTCTCATGTATGCTTTCTCTTCGTTCAAAGATGGACACTGGAAACTACTCAACTTGTGATAATTTACAAGTGGAGTGCTGACAGGTTTAGACTTATCCATGTTGAATCGTTAGAGCATATTCTCAAAGTAGTTTTCTTGAGACAATCATAGTCTCCCTGCCTTCCGATCGCGAATGATTCTAACCCTAAGAATCTAGTTTGCCGGTCCGAGGTCTTTCATGGCAAAGGATCGCCCAAGTTGCTCCTTCAATATCTTTATCCGAGTATTATTTTGCCCAATAATCAACATGTCATCCACGTAAAGGAGAAGGATAACAAAATCGTCTTCTAAAATCCTATGTGTAAAAACACAATGATCACAAGTAGTTCGCTGGTATCCTTGACTAGTCATGACTGATTCAAACTTTTTACACCACTGTCTCAGAGCCTGTTTCAACCCATACAGGCTTTTCCTTAGATGACATACTGGTTGCTCCTTTCCTTTAGCCTTGAACCTTTCAGGCTGCTCCATATAGACTTCTTCTAATTCACCATGAAAAAAAGCTGTTCGAAAGTCCATTTGTTCCACTTCTAGATTCTGGGCGGCTGACAATTCCAACACGACCCTTATGGAAGATATCTTCTCCACTGGAGCAAAGATCTCATCAAAATCAACTCTCTTTCGTTGACTAAAGTCTTTTACCACTAATCGTGCCTTATATCTCGGCATTATAGTGTCATCGAACGTCTTCAATCGAAAGACCCACTTGTTCTTTAAGGCTCTCTTCCCCTTATGAAGCTTGACTAAATCAAATATGTGATTTTTATAAAGAGAACACATTTTATCCTTCATGGCTTCCAACCATTCCTCATTGTTCTCGTCCTCCATAGCCTCTTTGTATGTTTCAGGCTCTTCGGCATCAGTGAGTATAACATACTCACTAGGCGACAGATGGATGGATAGTCATTTGTTTCGTGAGGATCGTCTAACAGGCAGATCCTCAGCCGATTGAGGGATGACTTTATCCTGATCTTCATCAGGAGTCATTTTTTCCTCTTCATTATAATTGACCACCTCAGGATCGTTGTCATCGTCTTCTAAAGATACCGGACGGATAATTTTGACACCTACTTTGTCCGTCTGCTTGCCATCACACTTGACTTTTCTGCAAATATTCTTGATCATTTCATCTTCGACGAATGTTACATCCCTTGACCGGATAAGTCTTTTCCAGCTGGATCATAAAACCTGTAACCCAACTTATCTTCCCCATAGTTTAAAAAGACATACTGCATCGTCTTTAGCTCCAACTTTGTCATTTCATCTCTTGGGATATGGATAAAAGTTTTACATCTAAACACCCACAGATGATCATAAGATGGCTTCTTATTTGACCAGATCTTCTCCAGCACTTCACCCTTCAATGGTTTATCGGGTGACCTATTTATAATGTAGGCCGCCGTTTTCAATGCTTTGGCCCAGAAGTGTCCGGGAAGCTCACCTTTGGAAAGCATACACCGTACTCTTTCTAGAAGTGTGTGGTTCATTCGCTCAGCCACTCCATTTAAGTGTGGCATCTTTGGAGGTATTTCTGATGTCTAATACCATGTGACCGATAATAGGCATCAAAGGACCCTATGTATTCATCACCGTTGTCACTTCGGACGGCCTTTATTTTTTTCCCCGTCTGTCGCTCAACAAGGACATGAAATTGCTCAAATATACCGAGGACCTGGTCCTTTGTTTTTAATGGATAGACCTACGGCTTTCTGAAACAACCATCAATGAAAGAGACAAAATATTGAGCTCTACCAAACGACTTCTCTTTGAATGGTCCACACACATCTGTGTGGATGAGATCAAGCAGTTCTGCTTTTGGGGCGGACAAGTTTCAATGAAATGAGACTTTTCTTTGTTTACCGGCCAAGCACTTAGGACACGTCCTTAGTTCGTCCTTCTTCACTCTGACAATAAGGCCTTTCCTGGCCAAATTATGCAGTTCGCGTTCACTCATGTGACCCAACCTCCTTTGCCATAAATTCTCGATTTTCTTACTGATTGCAGCATTTACGTCTCCAGCCGTTGCGAACGCCTTCATAATATACAGGTCGGAGTACCTTTTCCCTCTTGCCACTACCAGAGATCCTCTCGTAAGTTTCCACTCACCTTCACAGAAGGTGTTACAACAACCTTTATCATCCAACTGACTAGTTGAGATAATATTGAGTCTGATGTCAAGAACATATCGAACATCCTTTAACATCAGTTTCATCCCATTATTAGTAATCAGTATAATGTCACCCTTACAAATAATTTGGGATGTTCCTTCATTGCCCATCCTTATCACTCCAAAGTCCCCTGGAGTGTAGGATGTGAACAATCCCCTTCTTGACATCGCGTGCAAGGTGATACCAGAATCAATCATCCAGCCGGACTCCTCGTCTGTCAGGTTTGCCACGTTCTCTTCACATATCAATAGGAGATCGCTTCCTATGACCACTGAGACGGATGACTTATCCTCACCTCGTCCCTTTTCTCCTTTTTTGGGTTCTCACGCTTCCACTTGAAGCACTGCTTCTTGATGTGGCCCTTTTTGTCACAATGATGGCACTCAAGGTTTTGATACATTGATCGAGATTCGCTACGTCCTTTCTCTCCAGGCTTCTGGCTTAGTCCTCTACTCCGTCCCCTAAACTCGATCACAAGTACTTCACTATGAGAAGACGTTGAGGTTCCTTGTGACCGTGTTGACTCATTTATGAGTAAGGAAGCGATGACCTCGTCCAATTTGAGAGTGTCTTTTCCAACTAGCAGTGTAGTGACAATATGGTCATAAGAAGCTCGCAGAGAGGCCAGCAGCACCAATGCCTTGTCCTCCTCCTTGATTATCTCATCAAGGGCGGATATCTGTGTTAGCATCTGATTAAATTCGTCCAAATGCTTTTCAAAGCTACCACTTTCTGACAACCGCAGACCATAAAACTGTTTCTTTATATGTAGCCTGGTTGTCAAGGATTTGGACTTATATCGGCTCTCCAACTTCTCCCACACCTCCGCCGGATCAGTCAAGCCAAGGACCTCTTGGAGCGTGTTATCCACCAGGCATAATTTGATAGTGTAATTGGAAAGATCTCATTTATCTTGCCAGTCCTCCACTGATAGGCTTTCCGGTTTTTCTTCCTTCTTCTTGACTATTTTTATTGTTCCTTCTCTAATCAAGATGTTTTTCACCCTCTCCTACCAAAGGATGAAGTTATCCTGCCCATTAAACTGCTTTATACTAAATGGAAAGTTTTTTGAGGATGATGACGCCATTCAGACAAATTCTTAACATCTCTCTCATAGCACTTGTTGGCAGACAACAGGCGGACAAGTGACAAGGATACAAGAACAACCTTCTGTTGGTCGGAATGGGCAGCCAACTGATAAAGCACACAAGTAGTGAAGTAGAGGCAAGAGAAAAGAAATAAATATCAAATTTTTTACGTGAAAAACCCTTCTGAAATAAGAAAAAAATTACGGGACACTAAGTCCACAAAAGGATCACTAAGTATGAGAAAAATTACAGGAGACGAAAATAAAAATAGAGCAAAAGTAAACAAAGCCCTCACACTTGTTTTTCTCTCACAGCTCTCTTTCTTTTACTTTCTCTCCATTCTATTTTACACACATACTCTTCTATTTACTTATCCGGTGTCTCCTCTTACTTGTTTTTCTGAGTGTGCATATACACACACATATACACATGTCCTCCACCATAACCCAGCTTGGTGGTTGGTGCTCAACTTCTAAAGTCTGCATGCATGCGCATGCCCTATCCTGCAGCAGGTGGCGCATGCCTGCTCCTACAAATCGATCAGCCTTTGGAGTCTCGAGAATGATGTCTACCAACTACCCGATCGGATAGGTCAACCGTACACCTTTTGGGGTATGATAATCATTCAGACCTTCCATATTCAGTCGGTCAACCACACAGTTGACCTGTTAAAGTAGTCTGTCCTACTTCCTCAGTAGAGTCAGCCGTCTCACGACTTTTGCCGATCAACATATTGACCGACAGAGTTGACTGTCCAGAAGGTTCCGGTCAACTATGTTGACCGGAATTCCTTCCTCCTAGCACACACGTGCTCCGTCCAAGTCTTTTGGTCACAAGGACTTCCACACGGGAGTGATCCCTAACAAGAAGATGCTCTGATTTGTGTTGAAATTTCAATTAAGCAACTGATGCTCTTTGTTTTTAGTTATTGCATATGCTTTTAAATCTTCTTCACTTTACGATTTATGTGCTACTGCTTTTTCTATTCCATTAAGATTTATACGGATTTCCATTATATAATTGATCACCTTCTTCGGCTTGGAAAAACAGAGCACAATCATTGTGTTTGAAACTAAATGAGAAGTATCATTACACTCATTAAATGTTTACATACAGCCACCTTTAGTGTTTTGTAGATGTTAGCTTTTGTCAGAATGAGTAGAAGGCATATTTTACTTACCTGCAACGAGAATGTCCAATAACAGTTCAGAAGAATATTCGATTTTGATTTGGACTGACAGATTCTTGTTCTGAAATTCCCCTTTCCTTTTTTGCGTGTGGATTGAAATACTGATTTGGAGTTCATAGAGTTCAATGCTTAAATAATTTAGTTGGAGCAACAAATTGTAGAATTATTCTTTCCTATTTTCAGTATTGATGAAAACAAATGTGCCCTTACCCATTTCATAGACTGATGAGATTTCAGCTATCTCATGGTCCTCTTGTTTTCCCCCTCCTTTTTATCAGGCATATGAAGATTCATCATTCCAAGAATGTAAAAAAGTATCTAAAGAGGCAGTGTCTATGATTGTAAAGAATTTGCAGGTGTTGTTGTATATGTTGTGCTTGCTATGATTAATATTCTTTTTGGTTTAAGGTTGGAAACCATTTTTTACTGTCTGTTTTTTTGCTGGACATTAAGATTCTTTATCCATGCTTTTAGTAGTAGCACTCTTTGACTGATTTTTTGAATTATTGTTGGTGTCTCTTAGTTTATTACTTAAGATGCTCTGTACGTGTCACGCCAATAGAGCCTTGGACAAATTTAGCAAATATGTGCATGCCTCTCAAGGTTATTGGTGTCTCTTTGCAGAACATTAGTATATTGGCATGCTGTTGTTGGTGTCTTTTTGACTGATTTTTCTGTCTTCTTCAGAGAAAGTTATTTTCAGATTCAGTGTCCATCCAATCTGGAGCTAACTCTGTCATGCTTCTCAAGCAGTTGAATTTTTCGGTTTGTTCTTCAATTCTTCTATTTTGTTGCTTAGATGATGTGTTAGTCAATGTTGGACCGCATAAAGCAATGACAGTATAGATCCCGTCCAAATTTCATCAGGATCATGCCCGTAAATGCATCTGCATAAGAAATTTCACATTCGTATATCATCCACTGTTCATTATAAAATTGTGAATGCAGCCTAACTACTCAATAAAGGTGATAAGAAAACTGCAAGTTGTGAGGAAATTAATAATGAATAATGGATAGGTCATTTCTGCTTGTTTGGCAGTGGGAGTGAAAATTTTGTCCTACTTAATTGGTAGAAGCATTTGATGGAACAAATCATAGAATATTATAAAGGATTTTGGGATCCAAATGAGACAACAAATGGTAAAATGTGGATTTAATGGTATCCAAATGAGATCCAATTGGTAGTAGCCGTCTCTCTCTTGGCACTTAAATCATCTTGAGAATCAACTTTACTTAACCCGTTATCTAGTTCCTTTTTCTCATTATATAAAATGTTCTCATTATCTTAGTCAATTTTGTTGCTTTAATAGACGGGATGCCAGTTATTTTGGGGGATGAAAGTTCAGGCAGTATATGGCTGTATGCCCTCCATCTTCAAAGTTTAATGCACGACTTCATCTGTATGAAGGGTCAAATTTGGTAAGTAGCTCCATCCAAGGAAGAACTATGAAAAGCAGAAATTATTGCATCCCTGCAATACAATAAAAAATGGTATTTCGTAATGTTGTGATAATATGATGAATATTGTTCTGTAGGTGTGGTTTCCAGTGATGCCAGCAATGGGTAAGCTGACTTTTGATGGTCCACAACTACTGATGAGATTAAAGAACATAAAGAAGTTCAGACTTAAGCTGAAGAGCAGGCCAATGCAGAAGCTGCATATGATAGCATCGGGGGGATAAAGCCCTTGTCTCTATGTTAGCCGATTTGCCATTGATTAATTACACGCTATGTAAACAGATGGATTGTTGGTCGTAAACAGATGACGGTTAAGTAATTAATGTATAACTGTCATTGATATTTCATATTGTTAATCACAGCATTGTATAAATGTAGTGTACAAATGCACTGTAAAAAGATTGGATGAATTGTATTGTATGATTAGTTTTCATTTTGGCTGTTTCTTGGTTTCTAATTTTGTTGCCTTTTGTCCGTTGAACAGAAACAAAGACATCACAAGCTGTTTAATTATCATTTAATTCTTTTCTGACTAGTTATCTATTTTTAATTACTAACTGTTAATTATCTTTGTATTTTCTTGACTTATTAAACTTTATCAAATTATTCTGTGATTATTTTTATATCTATTATAATACATGGTAAGAGAATTATAATAATTATAATATATATATATATATATATATAATGTTATTTTTTAAAAAATATATATTGCTTACTTGTTAAATTATATAATAATTACATTAGTAATTTGATATAATAGCCGAGGAATCAATAATAGTAAAAAGATGAAGTTTCTTGGTGGGGCGTATGTCTAATAGAGTAATTTTGAATTACTCAATTTCTAAATATTTATTTATTTATTTATATGTAGATGACAACTGAATTAAAAGTTAAGTAAAATTAGATGATGAATAATATGGAACGGGGCCACTCCATCGCCACAGGCAAATTTGATGATAATTTGAAGAAATATGTATATGTGCAAATATTATTTGAGTAAATAAAGTACAATATGAGGGTTACATATAATGATTATTAAAATAGTATAAATAAAATGTCAAATCTCTTTATATTCTTTATCTTTTTACATCAATTTGCTTGATTCCGTATATTTGATATTAAAATAAAATAAAATTATTATATTGTTGAATTATTAAGATAACTATACGCATATAAATCTGGGATATAATGTACAAAATAGTAAATGATAAAATAATTATATAAGAAGTTATGAACATCACATAAAAAATGACCTACCCTAACCTAAGCATAGTAGATGATTAATGCTTACTTAAATAATCCTTCATTTTTAAATGAAGTCCCTAATACCAAAAAATAATAAGAGAGAAAGAGCAAGGATATACATAACAGCATATCATATTAACTTTAATAAATTAACAAGTAAACAACAATTTCTTTAATAAAATTAACAGAGAAACAATTTTCTGTGAAATTAACTAATATAAATTATAAATTTTAGCTTGTTTGTTGTAGAACTCAATGCTATCTCAATTACAAACTCTGACAGTCAAACTGCTTTTGTTGCAGATTATGGTGGTGCACACAGTTCTTCCCAATAGATTATGGCCCCGTTGATGGAGGTGAAGGTTCTGGTCCCGTTGGATATGTAACGATAACAAGATGTATTGTGATGGACCGGATTATTTTTTTTAAATAACCCTCCGTCAATAAACACATCATTAATGCCCATAATTAATATTTTAAATTCCTACAGAAAATTAGGTAAAGTTTCATTTGTAAAACAAACGTTGTCAAAATACAAACACCTGTAAATAACCAAGCACAATAATCCACATATACATTTATCAACAATCCACAGGATCCCATAGCCACCACAACTCCTACGGTGGCACCGACATCATAACTGAGGTATAACACCGGTTCAGAAAAGATGACAACTAAAAGAACCTAAATATGATTATAAATTTTAACCTGCAGAAGCATGACAACCACAATACATAAGAAACTAAATCATTCATCCATCAACATATACATACATTACATGATATATGTTTAAGATTTTGAAAATAAAATACAAATTCATGTGCCATACAAAATCAGACTAAGTCCTCAAGTTCTACACAAAATCAGGTCGCTTAAATCGTCCCTACAGCTTACTCAGACTTATCCGGCATCAAAGTATTATCATCTGAAAGAGAGATATATCAAGTGTCAGCTACAAAGCCAAGCCAAATTATTTTAGTAAGATGTCAAACACAAGTAACAAAAAATCCCCAAAGCCAAGCAATCGGGAAATAATTTGCCATTAGATGGTCAAAGCTGAGAAAGTATGAAACAATTAAATGCAAAACATCAGTACTTACCCTAATATTCCACAAATGAGAATCCCCAAGTATCCAAGTATAGTGAGAGCCCAAGCTATCTTGTAGTAACCAACCCTAAGGCCATACGAGATTGCAGCATCAACATCTCCATCCACTTGTAGTAAAACCTGTGTAATTTAGTAACAAAAATACACATTAAAAATCTCCAGTATTCACTCTAAAAATAATTTGCTAATGGAATTAGATCAGAATTTTTGTTTAATTTTAAAATTACTGTTTCAATATAAAGAACCTGCATTATCTAAATCTAAAACTTCAGTTTCTCTAACTTCTTGATCTCTATCTGAATCTTTTGTTGCTCCATATATCAGATTTTGAGATACACTCATATATTGTTCCTACAACAAGATCAAGTAAATTAACACTAATAATATGAAACATATATATATATAAAAAGCAAGCAAAATTAACATGATCTAAGACGAGACACCTGTAGCAACTGCATGTAACTTATTCCAGATAGTTGATATTGATGATCTGACATCAACTGAGATGAATGATAGCAATAATCCGATAGTTGTACAACCGGCTGATGATTGCTTTTCGACAATAAACTAGGAGCACCGACCGTTACCTAAGAAAAAAATACACCAACTTTATAAATCTAATAAATGTTGATTGAAAATTTTTCTAGCCGTAAATATACCAACTTGTTCTTTTTTCTTGCCTTTCCGTCTTTCTAAATAACTTTTAGGTTATTTGGTTGCTCTTCGTCAATCACGATTTTTTACACCTTTTACACTACCATCGATAATTTCTTGTGAAATATCTATATTTATTGTCTCATCACCAACATGTAAACCTCGAAGATTCTACACTACCTCATCCATCTGGGTAATGCTGTCCTATATTTTTTTTCTTGCCCTAGGAAAACTTGCAACCAACAAGCAGTTCCTTATAACCCTGGACGTCATCCTTTCAGACCACGTCTGTACGTCATTATCTGTTATTGTACACTCGAAACAAGAGGTAGGTGTATAAGATCTTGCCTTTCTTGGCCACCTATGAAGTATATACTTGTCGGGTATAACAGTCAGATCGTGAAAAATAAAAACCTTAAAAATATGCGCACAAATGATTCCATTAGTCTGCTTCAGCCGACATTCACATTCAATCACCTCAACCTCAAGCTCAAAAATAACCCTCACTGAAAGCCTCGGATCATCATGGGATGCCAGAACATATTTGGGGTCTTGTCGTGACACAATATGTCAACTTGATATCTCAACCAACTCATACTGTATCATCTTAAATATAGTTGGCGTATATACCTTTGCCATCTGTCTCGTCAATGGAGATTTCGTCATAATGAAGTTTGGCAACTTTTTCAAAGATTCATAATCTGTAAATAATTCTTTTTCATGCTTCTTCTTCACAACTCTATCAAAATGATAGAAAAAATCTCTCAAATTAATGTTATATTTTAAATGTGTTTTTAAATCACTGTTCAAGTTTTTAAAAAGTTGTTTACTTTTAATACTCAGTGAAAAGGTTTTTCTCATGTAGCAATATACCCATTGATGACGTAGCATGTATATCCCGTCCAGTCACGTACGGGCATGAGACTCTCCTTCATTGGATATCATGCAAGCCCATATATTTTTAAACTTGGACTCATCAGTTATAGAAAATATGCATGATTTGAATGTATCTAACAAGTCCGACCGGGAAGCAAGATGCTTAGTAGCATTTTGTATAATATACCATGTGCATAACCCATGACAGGTACTACTCATTACCAGCCTAAGAGCTTTAGCCATAGCCGCATCTTGATCAGTGAATATGGTGATCGGAGCCTTGCCACCTTGACAACGTAGGAATGTCTCAAATAACCATATAAAAGAATCGACTGTCTCATCATATAACAATGAAGCACCGAACACCACCATCTGCCTATGGTGGTTAAACTCACTAAAAATACCAAATGGCCTCAAACCCTTATTCATCCTGTAAATGGTATCAAATGTGACTATATCTCTAAAATATTGATAGTTTAATATCATCTCCGTATGAGCCCAGAAGATATTAATAACACAGTCATCCAAATCAAGCTGCAACTCATATAAAAATTTAAAATTTTTCATTTTTTATTTCTGAAAGTACATCAGAATAACTCCTACCTCACCATATTGCATCTGCCGCTGTCGCCTGTCACGAAGGTATGAATTTTGGTTTTCTACTGTATAGTCAACCAACCCACTACCACCGGCCTCTATCACCATGAGCTCAAATGTCTCACTTGGCCTTAGTTTAGGATCATGAGCTATCTCAATAAGCTGGCCTTGTACTGCCGATACTTTCCTTTTATGATCTTAAAAAATATCTTGTTTGAGGTAGTTCAAGTTCATGATTGTGTTCTGACACGAAGGTTTTAACAACGACTTTCATTTTCTCTCTAATAAGCACCACTTCCAGCATCGCCTCACATCCACATCGAGTTTCCCACCTTTCTAGTGTATTTTTCCCACTATTTTTATTTACTCTTTTATTGCCTTCTTTTGCACAAATTAACTTCCTATAAATTTTAATATCATCAATCTTTGACTTTCTAATAAAATTTTTTCGTACAGTGAAATCTATTATTTTTTCATAATTCTTTCAAAAATTTCACACATCATCCATAATGTCAAACTCCATGCCAACTAATTGTATGTAATCATCCATGATCTATAAAATTTTATTTTTAAACATTCAACATCAACAGTAAGATAAAAAAACAAAAAACATCTAATGCAAACAATTAGAAAAACAAATAAAATAAAAACAATTCATGAATAGTTAATTGAAATGCACCGCATACAAGCAGGAACTCATTAGACACCAGTGCCACGAAAGTATACTTGCCGACCAACTAATGTTTGGAACCTAGATCCATAACCATGATTTGGCATTCCTTTTTTTGAAATTTTTAACTATAATTAAAATTTTATAATTTTATTTTCTAATTCAAATGGGCTTTAACTTTTTACTCACACATACTTTTACTCACACCGACACACACTTCTTCTCACACACCCACACACAGCAACAGACCCCAACACACAAGCCACACACGGCTACATGCCCTCACACACGATACACACACGATCACACACCCTATCTCACACACTGCCACATCAGCACATATGCTTCTGCACATACTCACACACACAGCAGCAGCACACACACACTCACTGCCAACACACCCACACACATACACAGAGCACACACTTACGCACACAGCAGCTCAGCTGCTTTTCCCACTCCCACACCGTCACACACACCCAGTCAAACACACACAGCTGCACACCCAGCCGTTCACACCCACCACCAACACACATACTGGCAGCAGCACACGCACGCTACTTATCCACGTTCTGCCACACACACACACACAGCAGCATCTACAGCTTTAACTCACCTGCTCATGTATAGGTATACATATATACACACACACCGTACACAATCAATATATATATATACCCACAAAACTGTACCCATACCACAACCCGTATACACACAACAAATTAATCCCAAATTTTACAAATCCTTCATTCACAAATTTTCTGCCAGGATAGAGCACGAAGCTTTTTTTTCAAATTTTGATTTTTTCTTTTTTTAAATAAGTTCGCACAGAATCACAACTGATTGTAACTAAAATAAATAAAGGCATACTACAAAATCAAAATAAGAAGAGCGAGAATTCGAAACCGAAGCTGAAGCCGTGTTCGTAACACCACAAAACCGAAGCCAAAAATAAAATCTTCGATTTATGTATTTGTGTTTAAAATATCACAAAACCAGATTTTTAGGATTTTCGATCCATCGACGAAGAGAATGGAGAGAAGACAGCAGACTGAATGAACAGATTGAATCTTGAGAGTAGAGGAGAAGAGAGAGTCGAGAGCAGAGGAGAGAGTGGAGAGAAGATGAAGCTTCAAGAGTAATGGCGGTCGGTTCGTGTTCAAAATATTAGGATCACTGTACACTATATTCATAGCTGTCGGATTGGAAGGAATTGTTCGCATTAGATGTTCTGTGTTTTTTCATCTTATGTTGATGTTGAATGTTTAAAAACTGAATTTTATATATCATGGATGATTACATACCAT
>JAOVVI020010338.1:0-13127 GCA_028571085.2 Nepenthes alata
TGACTTCTCTGAGGAAGCGGGGTCCTCACATACTTAGGGTAGCCAAAACCATTGTATTTTTCCCTTTTGTAGTATTACGGGCGGCATTGCAGTCCTCAACTTGCATAATGAACGAGGTACATGCATTTTGCCTGCTTGTGTCTTTGTCTATCGTCATTTCTTTTGTTGTTGTTTCTTTTTCTATGTCGGCTAAGCTCTTGTGCTATCATTGTCGTGGCTCACTTTGGGAGCCATTTGCATTGTGCTCGTCCTTGGTAGAAGATATCATTGCACCTTACACTGGCGGGGTGCTCTGTCTAGTCAGTTGGACATCATTGCACGCCCATAGTAGAGTCTCGCAAGGACCAACTGGTTTTTGAGGCCACAACAGCAAGACTTTGGCGGGGTTTTAGGCCATCTCCCACACAATTCCATATCGGTGATCGGCCCTGCTCAGGGCGTCATAGCTCATGTGCTTGTAATCCTAGCCTACCGACCGTCTTTGACTAAGGGTGCTCTCTTCCTCGGGGAAAGGTCACCCCACACTTGTCGATTAGGTCCCCTAAGGTATTAATGGCTATCTTATCTGGAGCTTCTAGAGCCCCTTGGCGTAGTTGTTTGGTCGCGCGTGGGATGCTTGGCATAGGGCCGGGGCTCCTTTGGTCGCAAAATGGCCTTCCGACGTAAAGATAAAGTTCAAAGTTTGACCGCATGTGCGCCAGTTGACGCTGGGCCAAGGTTCTCTAGCCATTGAAGGGACTTTCGGCGCGGAGCCAAAGTTTAGAGTTCAACTCCGTGTGGGACACTTGGCGCTACGCCAAGGTTCTTTGGCCTCTGAATGGCCTTTCCACACGGAGCAGAAGTTTAGAGTTTGACCGCATGTGGGCTGCTTGGCGCGGGGTCAAGGTTCTTTGGCCGCTGAAGGGATTTTCTACTGGCGGACAAGAGTCCTCTAGACTTAGTTGTAGTCTAGGTCACTTTTGTTTATAAAATGACAAGCATGCATGCACCCACATATGCAATTAGACCAAAAAAATTGAAAATAAATATTTTATTAATAAAATCGTGTTACATGTACTAGCATCCCAGATGATGTAAGTAGACTTTACCTGGGTGTGTTCGAGTGCTATTGATAATACTTCTTGAGGTGGGTGGCATTCCAAGTCTGAGGGACTAGTTTGTAGTCCTGTGTACATAACTTGTACGTCTCGTTCTGGAGGATCGCCGAGACAAGAAACGGCCCTTCCTAATTTGGGGAGAGTTTGTTCCTGTGAGTAGTCTTGTCTATTGCTTCTACTCTCTATAGGACCAAATTTTTAACCTCGAGCAGACAAGATTTCACCCACTTATTGTAATACTGAGTGATCAGCTGCTGATAGGCAGCCATCCTTAAGCGTGCCACGTCACGGGTCTCATGGAGTAGATCCAGGTGCTCTTTGAGCCTTTGGGAATTGTTGACTAGGTCAAAATATTTGATTTGAAGGCTAGGTAACCCGACCTCGACATGGACAACTTCATCCCCGTAGCAGAAGCTAAAGGGCGTCTCCCACATTGGCTCCCACGGTATCGTCTGGTATGACCAGAGCATGGACAGCAACTCGTCTGCCTAGGAGCCCTTTACATCTTCCAGCTTAGTCTTCCACTAGTGTAACAGCATTCGGTTTGTCACTTTGATTTGGCCGTTTGCCTGCAGATATTCTACAAATGTGTAGACCAGTCTAATGCGCAAGCTCGTGTAATATTTAGCGAATTGTTTGCTAGTAAATTGGGTTTACTAGTAATATTTACTAGTAATATTTGCTAGAAATGCTGATATTCCCATTGTTTGCTAGTAATGTTTAGTGAATAAACAAACGATATTTTGACGGACAAAGTCTATCGCGTTTTGCTCGGTCATACGTGCTGGAGGAGCGGCTTCTACCCACTTAGTAAAATAGTCGATGCCAACATTGAGAAATGTTCTCTGTCCAGAAGCTAAAGGCATGGGCCTAAGGATGTCGAGCCCCCATTACGCAAACACCAAGGCTGCTTGCGAGCTCTGCAATCCCTTCTGCAACTGATGGCTCACGGATCTGTGGACTTGGTAGGTCTCATATCTCTTGCCGAAGTCCATGGCGTCATATTTTATCGTGGGCCAGTACAGGCCTTGTCGCATGATCTTGAATGCGAGATTCTTTCCTCCGATGTGCGAGCCACAAACACCGATGTGCACTTCACCCCGGGCTTATTTGGCTTCTCTAAGTGTGAGGCATTTTAGGTTAGGGGTTGAGTATCTCCATCGGTATAATTTTTCATCAATGATTGCGTACCAACCAGTCATCTTCCTTATGCATTTGGTTTCCTCCAAGTTCCCTGGTAGTGTGTCGTTCGTCAGATACCTCCGATATGGAGTCATCCCGTTGTCATCGTCAGTCACTTGCAGCATCTTGCACTCTGGGTCGTCAATGCTAGGGGTAGCCAAGACTTTTCCTGCATGCTCCTGGTGTACTGTTCCTAAGACCCTATCTCAGTGGCTCTAGCCAGTTGGTCAGCTTTCTAGTTCTCCATCCTCGAGATATGTATGATTTCGGTCTTCTCGAACACTTGGGCCTAAGCTTGATGCCTTGAAAGTCCCCTGGATCTCGTTGACCACCAATTCTAAGTTGTTGTAGATGACCAACACTTTAGCTGAGCACTCCACTTGGCCAATCTAAGTCCCACGATGAGGGCTTTGTATTCGGCGACATTATTGGTTGCTGAGAATCTGAGCGCCATAGAGTACTTTATCTCTGAGCAATCTGGGGTTCAAAGAATGATGCCGGCCCCGCCGCCTGCCTACGTAGATGATCCATCAACATGCAAAGTCCACATAGGGGCGCTCAGAATGTTTGTGCCTTCGACCTGATCGGGGTCATCGAGAGCTAGGGTTGTAGTTTCGACTACGAAGTCTGCGAGGGCCTAACCCTTCAAGGTCGGGGTCTGAACTCCACGTCAAACTCACCAAACTCTATAACCCACTTAACTAGCCGTTTGGACTTCTCTGATTTCTGTAGGATTCCCTTTAGGGGATGGTCAGTCAACACGACTATCAAGTGTGCTTGGAAGTACGGCCATAGTTTCCTAGAGGAGTAGATGAGGTTCAAAGCAATCCTTTCTGTGTGAGAGTAGTGAGACTCTGTGTCTGTCAATATCTTGCTTACGTAGTACACGAGTCATTGCACATATCCCTGCTGTCTAATAAGGACCGAGTTTCGGGCTATGTCCAACACCGCTATATAGAGATATAGATCCTTGCCCTCGGAGGGCGAGGTTAGGAGTGGAGGATTGGAGAGATATTCTTTGAGTTCGTGGAATGTAGCCTCGCACTCGATGGTCCATCAGAATCTGATTGCCTTTGTCCCTTTAAAGGCATTGAAAAATGGCAAGTACTTCTCTGCCAATTTGGCAAGGAATCAAGAGAGGGTAGCAAATCTCCCTATGAGCTTCTAGACTTCCTTCACAATCTGTGGTGGGCTCATGTCACGGATGGCTCTTATTTTCTTTGGGTTCACTTCAATGCTGCGGTAGGATACTATGAAGCCTAGGAACTTTCCAGATGTCACCTCAAACACGCACTTAGCCGGGTTGAGTTTCTATTATGAACCCGAAGCACCTTAAAGGTCTCAGCCATATCGCAAATGTAGTCGTCAATGGCGTTGCTTTTGATGAGCATGTCGTCCACTTACACATACACATTCCATCCGATCTAGGCTTCAAACATCTTATTCACCAACTACTAGTAGGTAGAGCCGACATTCTTCAGACCAAAAGGTATAACCTTATAGCAGTAGGTCCCCTGGCCAGTCATGAAAGAGGTGTACCTCTCGTCGTACAGGCTCATCCTTATTTGATTGTATCCTGAGTAGGCATCTATGAAGCTCAGGAGTTTGTGCCAAAAAGTAGAGTTCACCAATTGGTCAATCCTTGGCAGTGAAAAACTGTCCTTCGGGTAGGTTTTGTTGACATTGGTGAAGCCGATGCACATTCATCATTTAACGTTGACCTTCTTCACAAGGATAGCATTTGATAGCCAATTTGGGTACTGGACCTTCCTTATGAACTCAGCGTCGAGCAGCCTCTTCACTTCTTCCCTTATGGCGATTAATTTTTCAATAGAGTGGTTCCTGCACTTTTGTTGGACAGGTTTATGACCGAGATTGATGACCAACTTGTGGACCAATACTTTGATCAATATCCCGAGCATGTCTCCAGGAATCCATGCAAAAACATCATAATTTTTCCTGAGAAAGTTCACGAGCTGGTCGCAGACTGACATTGGAATGGAGCTACTGACATGTATGCATTTCTCCGATTCATTAGGGTCTAGGGGGACCAACTCTATTGATTCACCAGACTGGGCCTGTTGCAGTGTAGACTCATTGCAGAAGTCTAGGTCCTTCACTAACTAGTTGAGAGTGGCCGGTGTGACTTGGGACAAGTAGCATGTCTATCCCATCATTTGGTCGCCCAGCGCCTCCCCTCCTTTGTATGGCATCGAGAACTTCACCTTCATGTGGGGGATCGATGTTACCACCCTGAAGGTGGTTAGGAATGGTCAACTTAGGATGGCATTGTAGATCAAAGGAAGGTCGATGACAAGGAACATAAGCACTCAGGTGGCCATACGTGGATGAGTTCCCATTGTGATTTTGAGAAAAACTTCTCCCTGAAAGAGTACTGATTCATTGTCCAGACCGTACAGAGGGCTCTCGACTTCTCTCATCTAGTTCTTTTTTAGTCCAAGTTTAAAAAATATATCAAGATACAGCAAATTTTGAGGGCTTCCATTATCAATTAAAACTCATTCCAATTAGTAGTCCAATACACTGTCTGAAATGAGGGCAGATACAACTAGAGAGTCAGAGTGGGGAGACGTTATATGAGTCATATCGTCATCGCTAAAACTAATGATGTCAGTTCTAACCCCTACCGTTACTCTCTTGCTGTTCGATGTGGCCTTAGGACGATCTTGAGTGCTGCTCTTGGCTAGCCTTCTTGAAATCATGTTGACGATGCCGACGGTGACACGGTTCCTCGATTGCTCTCTGGCTTTGTCGCTTACTGGCTCGAGGGCCTACCCTAGGCTTCTTAGGAACCATGTGACGTGTCCTCGACAGATTAAGTCTTTAATCTCCTTCTATAGGGTTCGACAGTCTTTCGTAATGTGACCCAGAGACCAATGGAAATGACAAGGTTTGGTCTCCAGCCTCTGCATCCTTCGACACCTTGGGCCACTTCAGGAACTTTTTGTTCCAGATCTGCATCAAAATATTTGAGCAAGTGCCGTTCAGGGGCATCAGGGCTAGGGGCCAGTACTCCCTTCGGACACCAGGCTTAGACCACGGTTGTTTCTGCGATTCTTGGGAGCAACCGCTATCTTCATTTCTCTTCTTCCCCATGGCCAGACCTTTGGGCTGTTGGTCCACGTGTTTGAGACGCTTTGCTTCGTTAACCTCCTTGGCTACTATGTAGGCCCGAGCAATGGCCTTTGCTTCCCAAAAGGTTTGGGTGCATTAATGTGCCAGTGCTTGAAGAACTTCCCAACCGCTAACATGGCAATGAAGGCACCCAACTTCATCTCATCAGAGAGTTGGGGGATTTAGCGGTCCAACATGGTGAAGTAGTTGAGGAACCACTTCAGGCTCTCCTCAGGTTTCTGGTAGAGACAGACGAGTGCCAGAGCTGTTTCTCCTCCCTGTGGCTAGAGGTGAACGGGTACAAGAAGCAGTCAGTGAGCTCATCAAATAACCGGATGGAGTTTTGCTAGAGTCTGTGAAACCAGAGCCTGGCGTTCCCCTTGAATGTCAGCCGGAAGCACTAGCACATGGTGGCCTCACTCACCCTGTAGAAAGTCAACAGCGTCTGGAAGTAATCTTGGTTATCCATTAGATTCGTACTTTAGTCATACGCATCCAGTGTTGACATTTTAAATTTGAGGGGGAGCGACGGCGTCTTGATGTCCCTGATGAATGGCAAACTCCTCAGGTCGAGTGTTTGTCGGCCAACCTCCACCTTGAATATGTGCTGCCATATTTTCTCTACTTTCTCTTCCATCTGATGTGAGAATCCTCTCCTCTTGGCGTTGATGAGGTCTCTAAGCTTGGAGTTCTTTGAGGGGTTGTGTAGGTCATGGCGGCTGCCCTCATGGGGTGGCCGCATACTGCATGAGCCCTCCCCTCTAATCATGGGCCTCCAGTCGCTGCGGGAGTTGCAAGGATTTCACTGCTCCTGGCTTTCCTCCGATGCTTCCCTACTTGGGAGGCTCCATGCTAATGTCTAGGCCCTGCTGCCTAAGGCAACCTGGGCCCTGGTGTCAGACGGCCTCTTCATTCTTACTACGGGTAGCCTCGGCGCATGGTCCCTTCATCTAGAGGTTAACACTTAGGGTCCCAGGGAAGGAGCTCCCATCTATTACGCACCAATCTGAATGCAAAATATCTAAAGCATCTGCTTCATGTCACCCACATCGACGGCCAACTTGTGCACGTCAAGCACGAGCTGTTTGCCCACATGGCTACCCATCGAGGGGTCGTCGGCATGGGCAGCTGTGTCCCTTGATGTCATGCTAGTTTACACTCTAGTGTTGACCTTTTTTTGATCTTGAGGGTGGATGTGGTGACAGGTGGTTAGACTTTGTTATCGTTTCCACAGACGGCGCCAATGATGCATCCCTGGGTTCGAGTTTCCATGCGAATTAGGGAGCCTTCAAATTTCTCACGTTGTGCTGGGCTCAAACGGGTTCGTTCTCCACATCTTTCAACCTGGGCCCTACACACCACAAACTACAAATAAAATGTCAAAAGACGGTAGGAAGTGTTCCCATCGTAAATTTTTTGATACTCAAGACAGAAACCTTTTCTAGATAATAGAAAGATACGAGCATTAAGGTAAACGTGATGTGGAATGCATGAATGTTTATATGCAAGTGGTGGGAGAGATGGTTAGAGGAGGCTTTGGCTCCTTTTGTGCACTTTGGAGAGTGGCTCACAAAGGTCACCGGACTAGAGTGGTGCTTTCAAAGGGAAAGGAGTTGGTCCTTTCTCCTCACGTTTGGGTTTGAAAATTTTCTTGAGGTAACTCTGAGATGCCTCGAATGCTCTTGGATGATTGAACTCTCTCTCTTCTCTAGTGTAAGAGAATATATTTGTAAGCTCACTTGAGGAGGCTTTAGGCCTAAGAAGCTATGATAGGTGTCTTGTCTTGGTTCATCGGCGGCTGAGCGCTGGCGGTGGCTAACGGTATCAGTTGTCATCTTGTGTTGGCACGAGAATCATCGCCGGGCGTGACCAGCAAGATCTTGGATGCCTTTTGTTGGGATTGGCTGAACCACTATAGGACGACAGGTGCCGCCGCTTGCCAGAGTTGACCTCGTTCACCATTAGCTAACATTTTTTGAGCTAGTGTTTCTTACGCTGCCAGTCTGCAGCCACCTTGGGAGAGCGCAAACAGATTTTGATTGGGCGTGTGTTAGATGATATCTAGAGGGCCTCGACATGGCCTATTCAACCCAAGATCTATCTCGTGGTGTTGGGCATCACACGAAGCCTCTACGGCCCCCATCCCCTGGCTAGGCCTCGTTCCTGCTGGTTAGGCCTCGTTCCTGCTGGTTAGGCCTCGTTTCTATTGGCCCATATTCATACCGGACCCATAAAAAATATATAAAACAAACCTAAAACAAATTTAATATTTATCAAATCCCGTAATAAAAAGAGGTTCATATATTAGGATGACTCGTTCTTTAATGTTGACAATTTTAGTGAGATAGAATACGAAAAATGCAATTTTATTCCTTGTAGGTCCATGACAAGTTTAGTGGACCCCGAGTCATGTAGTAAACTAATAATCATTTTTTGACACAAGGAATAAATATTATTGAAGTATTTTCACTTGGTGTATATTTTCACAGGTAGTACTACCTTTATTCAATACTATTTTATAGAAAGGCACAAAAATTAACATAGAAAAAAAAATCATAGTGTCGAACTATAGGAAATAGTAGAGAAAAATTCTAGCTCTATATTCAAGAATGATTAAATAATAGAAAACTATATAGAAAAACCATCAAGAACAATTGACATGAAAAAATAAATGAAAAACAAAACTCATAATAACTTTTAAGCAAATTGTATCGTGCATATCACAATGTTACAAAAAAAGTAAAGTCGTCACTTTAGCCTACTTTTTTACCACATGATTACTTATGATCCATGGAAGTATATACTAAAAAATGAGATAAATTGGAGAATTGTTAATAATTTTTATGTAAATTACATAGTGCACATCCTAAAATTATTCAAAAAAGTAAAGTTTCCATTTAGCCTTGTTTTTGGACCATAAAATAACTTTTGAGGTGAGAGTCTATGTCGTAAAAAATTATATGAATCAAAAAATTCTTGATTACATTTTACAAATCACATTGTGCACTTCGCAAATTGAGTAAAAATGTTAAGTTGTTCGTTCAACCATATTTTTAACTACAATATTAGTCATGGCCCAGGGGATTATACTATGAAAAATGAGATGAATTGGAGAACTTTCTATAACTTTTGTGCTAATTGCATTGCACATATTGCAATTTTGTGCAAATGAGTAAAATTGTTCATACAACTTTGTCTTCAACTAAATATTCACTTATAACCCAATGGGCTATGTATTGGAAAATAAGACAAATCAAAGAACCCCCAATAGTTTTTGCACAAATTTTATCTTCAACCATATGATCACCTGATTCCTAAGGGACTATGCCACGAAAAACTGGTTGAATCAAGAAACTTTTGATAACTTTTGCTCATATAGCATCAAAAAAGTAAAGTTGTCCATCCGGATTGATTTTCAATCACATGATTACTTATAATCTAAGGTACTATATAATGAAAAATGAGACAACTTAGAGAATTCTTGACAAGTTTTACGTAAATCACGCCATGCATATCGCAAAATCAAGTAAAAAAGAGAAGAAGTCCATTCAGCTTTATTTTCATCCACTTGGTAACTTATTTTCCAGTGGCCTATCGATGGAAAACGAGATGATCTAGAGAGCCTCCAATAACTTATACACAAATCAAGTCATGCACATTATGAAATACACAAAAAAGTTAAGTCATCTATGATCCAAAATGAAGGCAAATTGAAGAACTCTCGATAAGCTTTACACAAAGGGCATTAGGCACATCGCAAAATTATACATAAAAAGGAAAGTTGTCAATTTGACCTTGTTTTTATCTACTTGATCACTTATAACCCAACGTACTATGTGGTGGAAAATATCACGAACTTGAGAACTCTCGACAAGTTTTGCACAAATCATATCATACAAATTGAAAAGTTGAACAAAAAAGTAAAGTCCTCCATTAGTATATGTTTTTGTCTCTATTATCACTTAAGACCCAATGGGTCATATTATGAAAAACAAGATAAATCAGAAAACTTTCAAAAATTTATACACAAATTGCATCGTAGACGTCACAAAATTGCATAAAAAATGAAGTAGACTGTTCAGGTTGCTTTTAACCCACATGATCACCTATGATCTAGGGGATTATGAGGTAGAAAATGAGACGAATCAGAGAAGACTTGATAAGTTTTATGCAAATCTAGTTGTGTATGTCACAAAATCAGGCAAAAAAGTAATCTTCTTTTAGCTTTGATTCTAACTATATGGTCACTTATGTAACTAGGCTATGCTTTTGAAAGCATGATGAATTGGAAAGCTTCTGACAACTTTTATACCAAATTGTATCATGGACATTGCGAATTTGCATAAAAAATAGAAATCTTCCATTCAACTAACTATTCAACCACATGAATACTCATGACCGATGAGGCTAGGTAGTAGACAAAGAGACAAATCGGAGAATATCTAGTAATTTTTGCACAAATCACATCATGAACATTGCAAAATTGCATAAAAAAGTAAAGTCATTATTTCAACATAGTTTTTAATCACATAATCACTTATAACCTAACAAACCATGTCGTAAAAAACAAGATGAATCATAGAAATTCTGATAACTCTTACACAAATCGTATTGTTCTTGTTACAAATTTTCTCAAAAAAGTGGACTCTTTTGTTCAATCTGGTGTTCAACCACATTTTTACTTATGACGCATGGGACTATGGGGTAAAGAATTAGACGAATTGGAGAACTCCCAATAGTTTTTGCATAAATTAGGTTGTGGACATCGCAAAATTAGGCAAAAAAATAAAGTCATCCATTCGGCTTGGTTATCCACCATATGATCACTTAAAACCCAATGAACTATGTTGAAAAAAGCTAATCGAATAAAAAAACTCATAATAAATTTGGTCAAGTCACACTATGGACCTTGCAAATTTGCACAAGAAAGTAAATTTGTCCATTCAGCGTATTATTTAATCATATGATTACTTATGACCCTTGGTGCTACGTGGTAAAAAATGTAACAAATCAAAGAACTCTCAATAAGTTTCGTACAAATCACATTACGCACGTCATGAAAATGGACAAAAAAGTAAAGTCGTATGTTTGGCTTTGTTTTCTAATACATGATCACTTATGATTCCGGGAACTATGTGGTAGAAAACATTACAAATCGGAGAACTTGTAACATCCTAGATGTTTCTAGACTAATTATTTTTCAAATATGTATTTTGTAGTAAATGCTAATTTATTTAGGAATTAAGTAAAATAATAATAATGAGTAAATAAATACTTAATGGGATCAATAATTATATTGAATTTAGTAGACTTAAAATTTTATATTTGGACTTAGAATTTTACACTGAACAAATTCTTAATGGGTCCAAATATCCATATTGAAATTAATAAATATGATAATAATAAATAAATTAATAATAATAACAAATAAATATAATATCATGATATAATAATAATTATAATATAATAATAATTTTGCCAATAATAATAGTAATAATAATATAATATAATAATAACAATAATAATAAGCAATAGCAAAAGGAAGCTTTGGAGAGCGGGAGAGAATTTTGGCCAATCTCTCCTCCGCGGAAATTTCCACTTCTCTAGTCAAACAGTTAGAAATCCAAAATTTCTAAGCCACTTTTCTTCTTCCTCTTGGTCACCGGCCTCATTTTCTCTATTCAGTTTCTCTCAGTTTTTCTTGAAGTTTCACCTTCGTCTCCTTCTTCTTCTTCATTGCCTAGGGAAATCGCAGAGAAAGAGAGAGGGTTTTCAAAAGCATATTGCTGTCACCGTCGTCGTCACTATTGTTATCGGTGTTTTTTGTCATAAAATAAGTAAGAAAAATTAAGTAAGTAATTTCATGACTTTCCTTCTTCTTATTAATGTCAATTCTCCATTTGTGTGTCAAAATCGTGAAAGAATTAGTTATATATGGGTGAAAATTGTGGATTTCGGTAGAGATAGATTGTTAGGCGAGAAATTGCGAAAACAGGACTTCTGTTCTGTTTATAAAAAAAATGAGAATTTTGTGGAATCAATGTTGAATTGGGAGACGAAATTTGGTGGGTTAACCTACCAAAAATTGTCATTTATCATATTAGAAGAAGAGGAAAATTGGATTCATTTTGATTTTAGTGGAAATCATATGTAGTTGATGAACCGAGTATTATGCTCTATTTAGCTTATCATCTTTAGACAAAGTGTTGAAAGTAGTGACTAATTGATTAAGCCGATTGTTGTGCATAGAGATGGTATACATGGGCTTAAATATACTATTGCAAGTATATATGTGACGCCCCGAGCCCGAGTCACCCGACCTGACCCGAAATTGCCATGTGAAAATCCAAAATCATAAATGATCTCATAAATACATCACTAAATAAAACATATTGATTTTAATTTCCATAATAAATGTACTAAATACAATAAATGCTTATAAAAATCTGAACTCTGGAAACGCAATCCTGACAATAAAAACTTGATCAATAAAGTTAACTTTAGAACTACCAGTCACAAGCTTCTCATTCCAAGATAGTCCCTATCCCAAAATTTTTCAGCTACAACTTGATTTCTTCTAACATGTCGTAACCTTACACTAGAGCCAATAAAACACAAGGTGAGCATAAGACCCAGCAAGTAAATAAACTATAAATTAAAGGAATACAATAAAGCATCTCAGAACATAATTACATAGATAATTATCCGAGATTCAACATGTCGTATCCATGACTCAAAGCCATATGACAACAAGACTCAATGATGCAAATTGGATTCCACCGAATCTGATTAACAATCACGGTATAGGTTCCATCGAACCCATCACAAAAGAGGTCCCAATTATATAAGATATCATAAAAGTCTCCTTGGACATTATACATCACTATGAACCCTCATTCACACACCCAACCCACAGTGAGTAACCTCAAGGTTTCAGTGCTCGCAAATTTGACAAGCGACCCTATGGTCTCATGATACATGCCAGCCGTAGTGTACAAGTACCGAATCAACACTCTCGTTATCCCATCGGATAAGCTTCACATATTCTGTGATCCTCTGATCCACGAAATATTTATATCATTATCAAGTCAAACCTAGCACCACCTCGACTCAATATCCATTGATATCTCACAATTTGGTTCACAGGATTATAAGCATCCATCCAAACGACCTCAACCCCCGGAATATAGATTCAGTATCGAAAAAGTATAGACTACACTAAGGTTTTGTAGCCTCCCATTTGACCCGATACTTTAGTGTTTTCATATGTTCTCCTCACTTAGTCATATAGTGCTAATAAAATATACATACACCAACAATGTTAACACAAAGAATACTTTACTGAAATTCATTAATGAGATACAAGAATAATCAGTTAACAGACTATTGTTATTCTTACCATGCACACATACCGCCAACACATATGTAATATATATATATATATATATTTGTATTTATATTTATATCAACACACACACCACACGCACACACACTGCCACCGCCCACAGTGCACACCTACGCATACCCACCGTATACACACACCGCTCACATAAATATATGTATACACCGAATACACCCGACCACAAATACACTCCACGTGCATTGTACACACACACGCACCGGCACAGCCACATATGTACACATACACACACACGTATATAATTATATATATATATATACACTGTATAACTACCCGGCCATCTACACTCAGCC
>JAOVVI020010339.1:0-13127 GCA_028571085.2 Nepenthes alata
CAAATTTTTTCTCAAGAAATTTGTTATGATGGAGTTGGTTTTCAAAATGTCAGGCAATATTAGTTGATATATGTTAATATTGGGAATCCCCAATACTAACAGTTTGCAATATCAGGAAAATATCATGATCTATCGATGTATATTATTAACATATCGTGATATATTGTCCAATATGTATGGGCCTTCTCTTTTCACTTTACTTCGCTCTTGGAAGATTATGTCACAGCATGTTCTAAATATACCTATATTTTATAAAGAGTCTAAATCTAAATGATTATTGAGGTATAAAGCATACACATATTAATAACTTCAATGATTGAATATAGTTAAATTTTAATATCATCCATCTTTATTTGGCTGGAACGCAAGTTCGAACAAATAACTCACTTATGATACTGTCACGAGAAAAGATTTCCTAGCATCTGCAATGTCCAATCCATTACATATTACCTAATACGGTCAATATTGAGACAGTAACAACCGATACGTATCGCCCAATTCCTATAACAATACGGTTGTGTTTGATATCGATATTTTCATTCATGTTATGTAAAAATACAGATCTACAATCTAACTAGCACAAAATAAAAATAGAAGATACACAACACGGCAACTTACCTTTGAATGCATATTCAAATTTTAATTAAGGAGAAGAAAGCGAACTTCAGGATACAACAGGTTACATAAGAAATCTAAAATCCTTAAAGCATGTGCTATAAATGAGAAGCCTGAAACACAAGATTTCCCACATATGATGGTCATGCCAAATTACCTCCACTCTGTTGCCACAAGTTGATGATATCTGTAGCCTGGTTAAGAAGTATAATCATCTGCTTTTGTGATATCCATGGCTTACTCTCAAGCAACACCTTAAGCTCCTCCCAAGCATCTTTCCTTGGCCAAAAATAATACGGGCTTATTGGAATTGTTCCATGGCCCGGTATTGCTTGATCGAGTGCAAGACCGATGTTTTTCTCCATCCAAATGAACTTTAGCACTAGCCTCGGGTTCTCCATTGGTCTTACAACAACTCTTAGCTTCTACATTAAACAAAATCATACACAAACATATCGGTATTGAACATTTTAGGTTAAAAATATTTTTGGCATATCAAAACCCAAGACAAATATCATCCGATACAGAGATATATTATGTTTTGTCATAGTATCAAAAAATATCAATATCTAAGGGTTGATAGCCCGTTACCAACATTTTGCATAATGTTTGATATTTTAATCCATGTTACCTATGGTTATTACTTCGCCCACTATCAATTGATTAACTCTTGCGGAACAACCATAAGACAAACAAGAGAGGAGAATTGTGAGAACTAAGAACACTTATCTTTACTCTATTTCCTTTTAATAAAGTGAAATTATGTACTACAGAAAGTCCATTTTGCTTAAAAATTACTACTTTCAACCGACGATTAAATATAATTTCAAATTTATTACCATTACCAATTCTGTGTATTTCATGGATCACTTGATAACACTAAAAAACGAAAAATGTTGGGCTTCGGCAGACCCGGATCCACCAGATCCGATAGCAGCGAAATACCCGAACCCCGATCATTGTCAGCCACCATTTAGTTGGAACAAAGAGATGCAAAGCGTTTTTTTCATGGAAACCCCTTCCCAAACTGAAGAAAAAAAACCACGGGACACATAGTCCCCTAATAAATCCACTATGTAAAATGGTTACAAACCCTCAAGATGGAATATCTGCTACACACTCGATAATAACAAAGAAAAATCTCTCTGGAGTAAACAGGAAATACTCATCTCCTTTACTCTCTATTTTTTTTTCTTTTCTCTTTCACTGGTGGTGCACTCCTCCCTAATTTTACAAATGTTGGTGAAACGGCAGCCCACCGTTTCACCACAACACACAGTGGCCGGCGCACAGCGCCCCTGGTGTTGTCTCCCACACTAGCCCAGTCACCACTCTGGGCACCTCTGGGCCACACTTTTGGCCTACTTATCCGGAAGTTCCTGGTGCTCATATATAGATGTCCTGGCTCCACCTAATCTCATATGCCCAGCTGGTCATCTTGTAAATAATGGGTGCCACGTCTTCACCAGTTCCAGAGCTTCATGCAAACCCATGCCCTGTAGACGGCGCATGCTCTGCACCGTGCAAACGCATGCTTTGCAGCCCAACTGCCAGCCTGTCGACTAATCCTGGAAAGACATCTGTCCACTCCCAGCTGCCACTTTTCATAGTCTCCAAGGCCAAGTACTCAGCCGGTCAACTTCTCGTTGACCGTCTTCTACTGCCCGTCCGCCATCCAGCAATGCTCATGCAGCCCTCAAACGGTCAACCGGAGGTTGACCAGATTCAGCTGGCCGTCCGTCGGTCAATATCGATTGACCGTCCATTATTCTCCTCCGGTGAACGTCCCGTTTATCGAAAACAGTTGTCCGAATTTGTTCTCCATAAATCCTCTGATGATAAACCAGTTTGTAGTGACCAGACCCAACAAAAAGCTCTATCAAAATATAATGGTAACCAGTGCTTGCTCTCAGTTATAAAGACGGTAGTTATAATACTACAGAACAACCATGTTGATGAATGAGTTACACAGTCTATCTAGTAAGAACTCAGATTAATTGTCCGTTGGATAAAGTTTAAGCAACATTGGCATTTGCCCTTTTCGTTTCCTAATTCCAAAAAGTTCATAAAACGAAACTCATTCTAGATTAACAAATCAGCAAAGGAACAGCAAATGTGCGAAATAGCAGGACAACTGCTTAATTAAAAAAGCAGCAGTTTCACTTGCGATCAATTTCCTTCACGGAATTCATGAGATAAAGCATTACAAATCTACCAATTTAAAAGGGGGATCGGGTGATATACCTCCTTTCCGGCTGTCAAGTCGGCGTCAGTGTCAGCCGATACTTCGACGGAGTCATCAGCGACGGATTCAGCGGCAGCGGAAGCGTAAAGTCTGGGGCTTCTCGCGCTTCTCGAACTGTATTTCGACCGGGTAGTCGATAGTGAGGATGAAAGAAAGCCTTTTGAGTTCGCAAATGTCGAAGCTTTGAACGGTTTAAGGACTAGTTTTGGGGATGGATTTAGGCAGGGTTTAATGGAAGCACTAACACTAGCTTGAACAGCCATTGACAGCATCTGTCTTCTTCCAAAAATCAGAGACGGAGAGAGAGAGTGAGAGAAGAAGAAGAAGAAGCCGTTTCTTGGCTCAAGAAACTATTAGATGTTAGGATAAGGCGAATCCGGGATTCTGCCATTCGGCTCGTCTGTTCTCCTTCCCACGTATAAATATTCTCATTCAATGCAATGAAATAATTTAAAAATATATTCATTTATTTTTTACGGACTTATACAATCATTTTCATTATGATTAATAGCATTAATTATAAAAAAAATACATTTTTTACTTTTTCATTTTTTAACATAATTTTTTTAAAAAACATTTTTAAAATTTTCACCTTTTATACATCCAGCATTTTAATTATTATTCAAAATAAAAGTCAAATAAAGCGGATTTTACCTATAGAGAGAGTTGTAAATAAATTATAATAGGAAAAATATTTAACAATGTCATAAAAATTAAGTTTGTTTTTTATTTTTTTATTTATTTATTGGTTCAAGAGATACGAAGAATAGTAAAGAACATTTGGCTAGAACAATTAGCATGCCATGGGTAAGGATTCCAAGATCATAGTTTAATTTGAGTTGCATTTTTAATATAACAAAAACAGAAAAAATATCATTATTAAAAATTTTCTTCTACCTAATTTTCTCCAAAAATCCAAACAAAAAGGAAAAAAGAAAACATTTTTCAATTTATTTCTTTTTGTTATTTTTCTCCAAAAAATACACACTAAAGTTCAAACTTCAAGGGGATCAAATTTTGCTCTCTCTTTTTTTTTACCATTATCAAGAAAGAAGCATTGCTGTCTCATATAATCAGTGACCCAACAAAATCTCTTAAATGTGATATGCAAATCAATCAATCTCTTCATCTTGTCTACAATCCCCGGCCGCAAGAAAAAGAAAGAAAAAAAACTACTCTAAATTACCTCATTATTTAGAGAGCACACACCAAAAAAAGGGAACAGAAAACCAGCAAAAAAAAATATTGTCAGAAAAATTTGAGACAGAAGGACTCCAAAGAAAATATGATCAAAACAAAATTAAATCATCGATCAAATAGTCCATACTCTTCCCTTCAAACTTTGGAGGCTTAAAGCGAACCAGGGTCAAGACCACGCTTCGACATGATACTTGCCAGCCTTTTCGAGCGCACGAAGCCACCTCACAGCAAACTCCCTCGAAGCTCCACTTTCTTTAGATATAATTTCCTCGAACGCTGACATAACATCGGCTGGCATTTTAGTTGCAGAACCAGCGACGTAGATGGCAGCGCCCTTGCTCAGCAGACTCCATATATTTTCGCTTTTTTCCCTCATCTTATGCTGCACATAAACTTTCTTCGGCTGGTCCCTAGAGAATGCGACATAAAATCCCCCACCCTTCTCTTCGGACAGAATGCTGCCATTTCGAGAGTGAAAAGACCAGAATTCTTTGTATAAGAAGTCGTTGCCTTCATTTTGGCAACCAAAGAAGAATAGAACTGGAGCAGTGGGACTGTGTTTAGTCTGCATGGCTCTTTCTGCCACAAACCCACGAAAAGGCGCGCAACCGGTTCCCGGTCCTATGAGGATGAGCGGGAGGGCTGGCGGTGGTGGAGGAAGGGAACCTTTCTGAAACCATGCCGGAATATGAACTCCTCCTGAAGGACAAGATGCATAGTAATAAGGATGTCAGACATAATTTGTGCGTAAGTACGACTTATAATTACAGTGGTGTAGTTCACAAGTAATGACCATAGAAAATGATTTTAAATTTGTTTATATCCTTGAAAAATATACTGGATCGAGTGGAATTGTGAAAACCCCACTTAGCAAGACTTGAGACTTCACTGCCGTCGTTGGCCTAATTCACAGGGTTTCCCATACTGTAGGATATATAGGTGGCCAAACGGACCCATGTTACCCTTCCATTTTTAGGAAGTTGCTTCCCTAAACTTATACTTCAGAAAAGCCAAATTTCTAAGGATTCTATTAAAATGGGATAGAAATTACAGTTAGGAGTTTGATACCTTCTCCAGGATCAAGTTCAGCAAGCCATTTTGAGCAAAGACCGGCTCGATTCCTCTTAAAAGGTGTTAGAAATGATACCACATTTACTGTTAAGTGCACTTGATTGGGGTGGGCTGAAGGAGAAGAAGAAATGGAGAAGGCCCTTGTTCTTAAAGGGGGAACCAGCTGAACCAGCCATTCAAATGGCATTTGCACAGAAGGAAAATCTTCCAGTACCTATAACGTAGCGAAACAGGTTGTCCAGAGGAGAAAAACAAATTAATGGAAAAAAAAGGAAAAAAATGCAGACATTTAGGAAGTCATCTTAGAATTTTTTCCATTTTTTATCCTTCCCTATATTTCAAACAGTGAGGATTTCACCATAATAACTTATACAACTAACGTTATGAAAATATATTAAAATGTGTTGGATTCATATCATAATACTAGATTTTAAGATGTTAGTATAAAATCATTCACCATTAGTATAAAAGATGGTAACATCATTCACCTAATACTAATACTATCCAAGAAATTTCTTACTGACATTAAATGCCACCACTTCTATCATTTACTGATTTCATGAAATCAGTGGAAAATGTGAGAAAAAATCATTGCGGGTGGTCGGGTTACCGCATTACCAAACAAATGGTGCAATTAACTAGGGGAAAAAAAGATCACTTCCAGGGTAATGTCAGCTGGGCGTTCTTCCCAGATTAATACTGAAGCATGTGAGGAAGGGTTTTTTATCCAGATTAAGGAATGAAAAAATGAAAAAAAAAATACCTCAAGAACAGTTCTTCTTTCCTTCTGATTGTACTGGTATAAATCATCCCTACCTTCAGGCGAGGCAAAATATTGGAGTCTTTCCTTCTCATGCTCAGCAGTTGCAAAAAACCTCATCACCTGAAGAAATTATGTCATCAACAAGGCTAAGTGATTTAGTGCACTTGCACGTAGCAGCACAGATTACAGATAGAGAAACAAGAATGAGAAAAGACAATGAGTTAGCATGAACAAGACTGTGAGAGGAACTCATGAATTCCTCATCCATAGGGAAAAAATTGCATATACTAAAACAAGGCTATGGATACACAGTAATTGGATTAAAAAAAGATTAAATAATTAAAAATTACAGATGCTGTGGTATGTTTGTCAAACAAATCAATTAGAAAAGATTGTAACTGATAAGTGATGCTTCTTAGGCAAACTCATCGATATTTACCTCTTTCAGAAATGTGAAACTAAACAGAAAAGTAAATTATTTTCAATTCTCCATGAAGAGAAATACTCAAGCGCATACCCAAACCACCATCTAGGTTACATGTTTGCTTGTCAAGATAGTAGATCTTTTTGGCATGTTAAGGTGCAAGTTTTTGAATGCTCAGGAAGATGGAGAAGACTTCTTACGTTGTTCCACAAACACAAAACAGCATGAGCAAATTAAAGAAATTCATACCTCAAACAAATATCTCCGAGGAGAAGCCGATGCAACATCCAAAGTCAGCTCAACAAATTTTTTCAATTTGATAGGGATTCTAGATGCATAGGAAATGCCGTCAGATTTTGCATCCCTCAATTGCACCTGCAATATAAAAACAAGCTTGATTTGCAATACAAGTGGTAGAGCCAGATAGACTTAGTGTCCAGCATAATTTGGGCAAGTTGGCCATCTGAAGACATGGAGTCAATCACATATAAGCTGGGTAAAAGATGGTAGTGCAATTCCTAACAGGAGAAATCCTTTAGCAGAAGGGCGGTTCAATTGACACATGCATAGTATATAAATATGAGCATTCAAGAAAGCATTCACACAAGCAATACACATCGTCAAATTTCAATAAACCCACGTACATATCCTAGAATCCTGTAAATGGTTTCTAAAATTAGAAACAAAAAGGTGGCTTAGTGTACTGGGCTTTTCGCTTTGCGGATATGAAATCCTCCTTGCAATCCTCATTGCTACTTCTGTGATTTGAATCCGTGAAGCTAAAAATTAAGAAGCACTACCATTGTGTCAAAGCCCATCCTCGGTTTCTAAAATTAAAACACTATTGCAAAATCAATATGGATTGTGCAGCACCGCTTTATTTTCTAACTCAGTTACATAAATCTCCAATGACACTAATTAAGAACAACGTACAGTGATGAAAGCTTCAGGATCCAAATTACAGCGCCCTATAAATGCATCCACAGCTGCAGGATTTTGAACTGGGAGTATCTCAAGCGCATCACCAACTTCATAATGAACTGCCTGACACATAGGTGGAATAATTTAACATCTTAATCAAGTAATCAACAACATCAAACCATGGATGTCTGCAACACTTCAAGGCCAGCTTCAATCAATATGAGGTTTCACAACTCACCGATTGAAGAAATTCAAACTCAATATGGCGCACATCTTTTCCACATCCTGCTCTCGTTAGTGAAAAGTTCTTTATCTGCATGCCAAATTTAAAGAGTTCAAGATCACCCAGAATGCCAAAGTACACTATGATGTTTACTATTTGGACACAATCAGAAAACCAAATTAGTCCAAAATTAATTATACCATTTGGTTCAGCTTTTTGAAAGATGTTCAGGTTCACATACTCTCTTTTGCACCCGACTGAAACAAAACACTAAACTGCTTAGTGTGTAATCTAAAGCTGAATTTTTCTTGAATTTGCACCTAGTAATATTCATCTGTCTAAAAGTTCTTATCAAACATGTACTCATAGAAGGAAAGTCGAAGCTAGTCTTAGGGTTGTTTCTTTTACTCAGTGATTGACTCTCAAGCTGAAGATATTCTCTTCAAAATTTTATTTCTCACGTCCTCAGCTCTTCAAGGTCTGATAACACAATCAACCATCAGTTCAGTAAACTACTGGTCTCTCTCTCTCTTCCTCAGTCCTCCCTTTTCTCTTCCTCAGACTTTCTTTTCTACCTGAGGTTTCTTTAAGCCCGCCTCTTCTGTCTTTCACTACATCTTTCTGTGTTCAGCCAGTGCGAGGTATTCTCATGTTATATTTGATTTTTGCATCTCCCTCCCCCCAGAGCCTCTGAGTTACTTTTTTACTCCTATATGGGGGCTGATTATTTATGATTAAATGCTGCAGGAACATAATTTCTTTTTTGGGGGGGAGGGGGCATCACATGAGATTCTGATGGTCAAATTTGGGGCTTGTGATCTTGGGTCTTGGTTAAACTTTCAGGTACCAGGCCACAAAATTCAGAGTTGTCTAAGTTTTTGGCAATAAGAAAAAATGGAACAGTGCATACGCAACCGAACATACACAGTGCAGTAAGGCCCAACAAGTAGCCCAACCAGAAGTGTGATTCGTTTGATGGAAATTGTTAGTGGTTCTGATAGGCTCAATTTGTGAATTTTGTTTAAGACAAGAATTTGTGTCAAGTTAAAACTGGTCTAATTAGACAACTGCCAGTATCTCCTTACAATGATAATTGTCGATGTATATTGCTAATAATCACTTAAGATTCACGTGACTCTCTCCATTATGGCATGATATAACATCTTTTATGTAACCATTTCAATGATATTGATCATTGAAATTTGAAAAGCAGTCCAACAAGCAAAACCAAAGTTAATGAGGGTTGTGTCATCTGCACATTGACTAATGAAGTTGAAGTTGGTAGATATAATCCCTCGAAATCCTAATGCATATAGTCCCAAAGCCACTTTAAATACCATTTTCAACCAGCATTGAGGCCTTCTTTTATCTGGAGAAAATCTTCCAAGGGAAGTCGACTGAGCACTTTCAATCCGCAATGCCATAGACTCCAACTCTGGAAGAAGCATGAAACAAATATGTTGTCAGCAGGGCTAGTTGATACCTATCATCCAGCACTATGAATGTTTAGCAACTTCACATATATCCAAAACCAAGCCAAACAAGGGAAAATAGAATAAACAAATATGAAAAAGATTAACAAAAACCAGTATATTACAATTCAAATTTCATCTGAGCTGCTTAAGTTCTTCGACCTTTATTCTGGTTTTTTAAAATTTGTTCTTGACATTAGAAACCTTAAGGTCCTGCTGACCTGGGTGGTGAGGGCATTCTGTTTTCCATTTTCCATTTTTTTCTTTTCTACTTTCATTTTGTACAGTTTTTAAAAAATATATATTTATTTATTTGTTTCTGTTAAAAGACGTGTCAATTTCCACAAGTCGATGTCTATTAATATTTAATAGTTGTTAGCAATGCATCAATCATTCAGCATATAATAATGTGATCAGAATTGGTAATCGAACAACTTTAAAGAAAGCTTGAACTCAAAGGTATTTGCTGAAATTTGTTTAAATTTGACTCAATGAACTTGGTAAGTTGAATCATGCCAATTTTTATGTGCTCGTTCAAGTAAGGAGGAAGTTTTAAGCAAGGCATTAATTAGTATATTAATTTAAAATAAGCCACTTTGCTTGAACTCAATTCATTTATATTCAATCAATTGCTCTAACTTAAATTGTAATAGCTCCGTTCATATTATCAAAATTTGTAAACCTCCTAGGAATTGCAAAGCAGTATATTGCGTACCAAATACAATTCTTCATGAAAATCACTTATTTAAAATGAATCTTATCTACATGTCCATAGTGTGCTATAGTACTGAGAGTAAATCAATAAATATGGCTCGATGAAAAGAATGAGCTCAATTTATTTGAACTTAATTCATTAAGTTAACGAGTTGAGCACAAATCTAATTTAAACTCCCAAAATTAATAAGTTGGGTCTAATTAAAGTAATGCTTTATTTATTTATTGCCCTACATATGGCATTCAATTGTCAATAAGTCGAGTGTGGCGAATAACAATACATTAATTTTTAACAACAATGATCCCTTTAATTATTACAACATAATTAGCTTAATTTTTTAGAAATTAACAATGCACATGAGATATGTTTCCATTATTAAAACAAAAAAAAAAAAAGGTTAGAGGAGATCCTAACTCACTTTCAACTCTTAATATCAAGTGTTACAATTGTATTTCTTGATGTATAAAAAAAATCATTTATGACGATTTAATAACTTACACAAATATTGTTAAATAATTCTATTGCAAAAAAATTAAAATTAAAATACAAATGAAATCATATTGAAATTTCATTACTCAGTACAGAAATTACTTCAAATTTGACATGTATTTATATTTATGATTTTATAAAATAATGATTCCACCATCGCAAATCCTCCAAAGATTTGTGTATAAGCTAGATTTAAAATATGTGGAAAACTAGTCACTATGACCAAAGAAAATTCTAGAAAACATCATTATGTATTTTCTGAATTTTCCAGAACTTAATTTGAAACTAGAAAACGAACAAATTTGAAGGCATTTTTCAGATTTTATGTTTTTGTTGGAAAATTTTCACAATACAAGTTCAATTTTCACAACTTTATTCAACTCTCTAGCATCCTAAATCAGTTTCATGGTTTAATCTTCATTAACTGCAAAAGACAAACACAAAAAGATAACTTCCAGAAAATACATCATTATGTATGAAAAGGACCGTTTCGTCCCAAATTGCATAATAATGTTTCAACCCCGTAATAATTTAGCGGAAGCAGTGACAATAATAAAAATTCAATACACGTAAAGAATATTTATTTTTAAATAATACGAGCAATATGAGCATAAAAATGAAGCAATAATAATAATAATAAGACAATCTTTTTGGTGATAAAGGGAAAACTCGATACCCACAGTAATCGAGAAAAAATCCTCCAAACTTCAACGGTCAGGGAATAAATGCATTATGAAAATCAACTTACAAATCGGGTGGTAACAACGCACTAACCTAGCCGACTTACTCCCGTCTTGTGATCCTTACCAAAGAACTCCTTAGATTTGCCTATTGTAACGGAACCGAATGCCTTCCGATCTTCACGTCAATCTTTCCTCTTAAACCACTTGAATTGTCGAACACCATTAGATCTCCTTCTTCAACGTATCGACGTCACTAACGAAGGTAGAAGGGTAGAAATGATGGATCAGTAAAGAGAGGGCGTTGAGAAAACCCGTTAGAACATGAAGCATAATGTTGTAGTTTCGGTTTTCTCAAATGGAGCAAAATTAATGGAGTAAAAGTTAGGTTTTTCTCACGTGGGCGCTCCAAAATAGCTTCAATCAATGTTCTCCCAAGATTAGGGCAATTGAAAATGGGATGGATATATATAGAGAGCTCGAAAGTCGTTCAAAAAATTGAGGGTCGTTGCTGCAGTGCTCGAGCTTGGCTCTAGCACATGGCGAGCACACAGAGGGTTTCGGAGATAACCCTACCGGCGCTCGAGCGGTCTTACGGTGAGCTTCGAGCGGGCATATTTTTTGCGCTCGAGCACGAAAGAGGCGAGTAGCAACCGGTGTGTTTCGGGAAGTTAAGCTCGAGCGGATGGCAAGCTCATGGCAGGCGTGGGTCTTCGGGAGGCTGGGCTCGAGCGAGTCTCTGGCGAGAGGCAGGCGCGGTGCATATGTTGATCCGGGAACGGACAGCCACTGGTATAAGTTGATGTAGCACTTCGATGAACATCACCCAACATCAGCATACGACTAAATAAGGTCACGGAATATGCCAACCATAAAAATGACCCTAACAATGTATTTTACGAATTTTCCAGAATTTAATTTGAAACTAGAAAACAAACAAATTTGAAGGCATTTTTCAGATTTTATGTTTTTGTTGGAAAATTTTCACAATACAAGTTCAATTTTCACAACTTTATCCAACTCTCTAGCATCCTAAATCAGTTTCATAGTTTAATCTTCATTACCTGCAAAAGACAAACACAAAAATATGACTTCCTCGTCCAAAGGATGAAGAAAGATGATCCAGTCTCAGTAATTCTTCTCTGCACTTCAAATAGGATGGCTTCATGTCCATCCAAAACAGCATTTGCCTTTTCAAACACATCCATTTTCATTATCACCCCACCTCTATAAATTCTACTGACTCACAACACCTGAATGTTCCCTAGATTACAAGACACTCATGGGCACTAAGCATTTCCCAATTCTCTAACATCGAGGCCAGAGCTGAAGGGGCCAAATCCTCTAATAGGAGGTCTTTAACATGTTTGAACTCACTGCTATCAGATGAACTGTCTCTATCAAGGATGCATCTATCATCGTGATCTGCCCAAAGGTGCTTACTCTGACTTCGGAAACCCCAAGAAGAAAGGTCCCCAAATACTCTATTAAGTATAAAAAGAGTAGAAGATGATGAATCATGAGAACAGGACAAATTTGCCTTAGACGTACCAACCCCAGTATCAGATTTTGACCAAGCAAGAGTTGCTTGAGTCACATCACTGGACCTAATAAGCTACTCTAGCATGACACAAAACTCCTAGTAGCACCAGCTTTTTAAAAAAGCCCTTAATCTCCTTATTAAAATAATTTTGGAGGATAAAAAATACATAGCCTTGAACCACTAATGCAAGACTACACCATCTTAGCAGTATTTCCAAAATAAGGAGGTTTGAGTCTAATGCAAGAGCAATTGAGTTCAAAGCCTTTTTAATGAGCAACCCTTAATGAGAGAGCAAACTGGCCAAACAAGAGGATGAGCAGAAGTTCAGCAGACCACATGCTATCATCAATTGAGTTGATTACAAGAGAGAAAAAAATCGGATAGAAGTGCCAAAAAGTTGCAGAGATAACATAAATGAAAATGTAGATCAATAATTTGATATACCTAGAGATGAATTTATTTTACTCCATTACCATCATGGTTTGAAAGACCCCAAAAAATGATGATAAACAAACAAATGAGTTTCAAATGCTAAATTTTGTAACACATGTAAT
Organism: Nepenthes alata; assembly: GCA_028571085.2. Lineage (NCBI taxonomy): Eukaryota > Viridiplantae > Streptophyta > Magnoliopsida > Caryophyllales > Nepenthaceae > Nepenthes > Nepenthes alata. The sequence continues at coordinate 12,916 of JAOVVI020010339.1, forward strand.
TTCATTTACCAAAAACAAGTTACCTGATGCAGCTGAGAACTCTGAATGCACCTTATCAACATCATGATATGTTATTTGAACTTTAGGACAATCCATCAAATTCATAGTTGGGCGTACAATATCTATACCATTTGGGAAGAATTCTGGATTTGTTTTATTCAATACTTTCCATAAGGAGGACAACCAGGGATCTAGTGCTCCTTCATACCTAT
>JAOVVI020010340.1:0-13126 GCA_028571085.2 Nepenthes alata
GAAGCGATCCGGTGAGAGCTGAGAGGCCTCAGAGGATGAACACAAGCAGAGGATGAACTCTGCCAGATCTGAAGCCCTGAAAGGTTAGAGCGGGGAAGTCGAAAACCGGGAAGGAACCGGGAGGGGCAACCGGAGCCGACCGTGGCCAACTCCAGTGCCGCCCGGCCAGAAGCGGTGGAACCGTGGAGCGCCGCTGAAAACGAGTTCAAATTTCAAAATGAAATTTGAAAGATAGAGAGAAGCGAGAGCTTCTCTCTCTACCTACAGCAGCAGGCCGGTTTTCAGCATAAATGTCAAGCAGCAGACCATAAAGGATCACCAATCCAGTTCAGAACAAAGCGGGCAGCTCATGGCTCCCACATCAGTTGGCCAGGATCAGCAACTGCTTCCAGCAATATACTCAATCCTAGCAGCCACAGCCTTCAGCAGTGGAGCTCAGAATTTTATGTGAATGCCAGCAACCCGGCGTCATCAGCTAACACCAGCAAGCATGCATCATATGACAAGCAACAGAAGGCTGTCAGATTAAATTCAAGCATGCCCCATACCACCACCACTCAGCAAAGGTAGGGATCAGTAGTATCAGCAGCTGCAGGCTGATTTGAACATCATCCCGGACAGTCCAATGCAGAACTGTTATCTCTATTAAACCACCTTGGCATTAGCCGAAGGTTTTGAACAGCAAGGCTCCCCGGTAGGATTAAGGTTCAATCAAGCTGGCAGAACATCCTCCATATCAGCAAACCGGCCTCACAAAATGACTGGGAAGCACAAGCAACTTGGAGACAGCATAATAACTGCAACTCCAATCAACAAGCAGCATCTTTTGTATATGAGGATCCCTTAGACTTCATTGGTGCAGCTTTTCTCTGCTTCCTTGTTTTGATGCGTTTCCAGGATCCATCGTACACCTCACTACCACTACTGCCAATCATCCGAGTTGAATTGTCAGCATTTAGGAGCCCGACCATTAGCTCATCAAATTTTTAAATTGGCAAGTAGGAAATTTAGTTTTGGACTCCAGAAAAAAAGTATAAAAAGTTAAAGACAGCCATCATTCCATCAGGGGATAAGGAGACAATATGAGAATGGGAGGATTTTGACCCCACAAATAATCTGAGGGCCTCCAAATGCGCATCAGAAGAGCAATTTAGAATCATCTCGGTCGACGGATAGGAAGAGTTGAAAACCTTCTTATCCATTTCAGATAGACCACAGAGACAGTTATCCAAATAAAAGAGCACCAAATACCTAAGCTCTGAGCCAAGGGAATTGATATGAGGCAAAATAACTTCAGCCGCAAGTAGCTGTTGAAGGGCAAAGATTAAAGGAACAGCAGCAGTAACTTCGGCAGTCTAGGGTTCCTTAATTTGATCAGAAAAAAGCCCATAGTCATCACGCACAGAATCAAAATCACCCAAATCTTCCTCACAACACACAGACTTGTCAAGTTGATATTTGCGAGAAATCCTGGCAATTGAGTCAGGAGTGGTATCAATGATCGCATCCAAGGAACACATAACATTATGCCGATCAGAAGCATTGTATAGATGATTAAGATCAACATCGTATCTACAATTTTATTTTCCAGTAAAAAAAAATGACTTGGTTTTCGATCTTGCAGGACATTGTGTCATTGACTTGGCCAATCCAGCCACTGGTCCATGAAGCTCCCTTGATCTGGCGTTTCAATGGGTTCTAAGTGATGGTTAATGAAGATATTGTTTGCAAATGAGGATGATTGAAGTTCATTCGAAGCCTGTCCATACAGTTTACACAATGATGACTGGTGGTCACATGCTGTTGAAGCCGCTGGATATCGCAGGTTCCCTATTTCGTATGTGGCTCTTGATCGTCGACTGGTTAGCAACTATTCTGCGATGGATGTTGACAAGGCGCAACCATATTTTTATGCCGATTGATGCTGAGTTCCTATTTTTTTATTTTTTTTGGCTGCAGATTTCTGTTTGACAAGATAAGTTATCTAAGGAAAAGAGATTTGCGATAGCTTAGATGCAAATCATCTAGATGTGCATTGCAATTTGAATTTTTCCGTTCTCATGAAGTGGATCATGGTACTGCTCGGGGAATGTCCTAGCTTATTATTCTACTTCCAAGTTGGCAATACACATGGAACTAGAACATCGTTTCTGTAAATTTGTTTATTTTAATCTCATCTTACTTACCAAAAAAAAGATCAGAACACATAACAACTTGAGACCCTTCGATCAGATCCATAGGACCAGAGGGAGAGTCCAGTCCAAGATGAGCCCTGACAGTAGAAACTGGGGAGCCAGTTTCCACTGTAGAACAAGTCGGATAACCCAGCTCGACAAGCCGTTCTTCTTCTGAGATAGGAATGGGGGCACTGCAGAAGCTTGGAAATCTGGATTCAACAGGATCGAAACATTTTTTTTGGTAAGTAAGTTTTTTTTTTTTGATAAGTATTTTGGATTAAAGGGAGAAAAAATTATAAAATCTATATTTTATCTCCAAGTATTTTGACTTGAAGTTAAAACATAAACCGCTAGGACATTCCCCGAGTAACTAGTACATCAAAAAATACATAAAAAACCTCTAGGAGGCCAACGTTCTACAGAACCAACAGAAAATGAAACCTGTCAAATATTTGACTTGAACAGATTCTTTTTTTTGGGTAAGTAAGTAATTTGGATTAAAGGGAAAAGAATATTACACAAACTATGATTCAACTCCAAGTATTTTTTCCGACTTAGAGTTAAGATCATAACCACTGGGGTATGCCCCGAGAACCTTTTTACATAATGATAAAACATTAAAAAGAAGCAGAATCAATGGCACATCCGTAGATGATCCAGCTTCAATATCTTCCAGCATTAATCCAGAAGCACTGAACAACTGCATAAAACAGCATCAGCCAAGGGGTATTGGCCTCCACCCGGCCAAGAATCAATGAAGACCTCCCAGCAAGCACCTCCACCTTCTGCTTCATCAGCAGCTTCGCTGTGGGCCAGCCAGCAGATACAACAGCAGGCAATCTTCACGATTGCATCAGCAAAAATACTTCAGCAACTGATTTGTTCTGCAGGGACAGCACCCGGAGAACATCAGCAGCAATCTTCAGACCAGCTTTATGCAGCACCACTGCTCCCTACACCAAATCAGCTACTGCACGTGTACAGCAGCAGCTACCTTGGTTTAAAGATGAGGAGCCAGCATCTATCTAGCCCCAAACAATTCAACCGAAACCAGCAATTTACAGTTCTAGCCAACATAGCAACAGGAAAAGCAGTGTAACTGCATCCCACATCCAGCATATAAACATGGGTTTAAACAATAGCAAAAAGAGCAGCATCAGTCCAGAGAGCTGCAGCATGGCCCGAAGGAATATTTCCAACAGCTACCACCATGCAGCCCCCCAGAAATATCAGGAAGATTAATACAGCGGAACAAAAGGAGAACCCTCCTCATGTCCTGCATCTCAGAATCAAAGCTGAAATCAGCAATACTTCAAATACACCAGCCACCAGGTGCAATTACAATCCAGCAACAAACACAACTACCATTCCAACAATCGGCCTCTAGCAATGAATCATTGCTCAGGCGCACAGCATTTCTGGAGCAGCAAACAATTCAGCATTACAACCGCCCACTACACCAAAACGAGCATTACTATAGTAAACCCGTTCACTAGCAACTGGACGTCGCCAAAGGAGCGAACAGCCAGACTAGCAGCTGTTTTCCAGCTACTCCAAGCCACAGCATCCAGAAAGTATTCCAACAGCTCCAGCAAGGCATGGCCAAATTCCAGCTCCAACAAATTCATCAAAACAACCTTGCACTGTACCGAGCCAGTATGTAGCTCATCAGCATAGCAATTCATACCAGACATTACAAACAGCAAAGAGGGAAACCGCAGCATTCCACCCCCCTGCTACCCGAATTTGCCAACTGCTGTAAAACTGTTCACTGAAGAACCAAAAGCAATTATCAGCTTATTCCATACGGGCCATCACCAGCCAAGATGGAAAAGAAAAATCAGTGTAGAATCCAACACTGATTTACAGCTTCAGTAGTACAAACACCCAGCCCCTTTCTGCAGCCAGATCCCATCAGCAGCTGCTTTCTGCAGCAAACAAGCAAACGAGCAGAAGGACATGCAGCAGCAACTCCCAGCAGTTGAACCCATAGCTCAGGCAACCAAGAGCAGCAGCAGCAGCATAGGGAAGCAATCTGAAATCATCTCATCATCAAACGCATCAGCCACACAGCAGGAGAGCATCATAAGTCCCAGCACATTGAAATCAGCTGCAAAACTCGCAAACAACCCAGCCTGCTGCAGGGTTACACACTGCCCACATAATCAACATCACCTTATCATTGAGGCATGCTACACAAAATCCACTAGGAGAACGTCTAGAGAGGAGCCAACTAGAGACTCCTGAAACAGTAGCCAAGGAGATATACCATTCTGTAGATCAATGATGACAATTCCATATCCCAGGTCATCGTACCTGGATTCCATCAAACCAGAGGAGCAAATACTGAGAATCAGCTGCCCCAATTACCACATCAACACACCAGACCTTCCGGAACGACTACCTGGAAACCAGCATCAGCACCCATTTGCCGAGCAAGTTCCCAACTATTAGAGCGTTGACAATAGCTTAGAGTCCTTCCATTGAAGGAAGAGACCCACTACCACCAACAATCAACAATAGGTGCATCAATATCAGCAAAATACCCCAGTCCTTCCAAAACTGCAGGCATTCTGCTGAAGCTGGCAGCAGAGGAAAACCAACAATCAACAGCAATCCAAGAGACGTGCTCCACGTTAAGGCTACAAATAGAGGGATCTCCTCCACCTCGGTAGGATCTCTAGCAACCAAATAAGTCCTCGGCCAGCTCTTCAACACCTCAGCCAAAAAGTCCTAAGCCAGTGCACAGGCAACCCCCAACCCGTCCAACATGAAGAAACTCACTGGCAGAGGCTCATCAAAGCCAGCAGCACCGGACAATTGACTGTGCCAGAACCAAAGAAAAACAAAGAGAGAGCCTACAGTAGACCAGTGGAGGCAGCTTTAGGAAAATGCCATGAACCACACATTCAACGCAAACTGCCATAATAGTGAATCAGCTAAAGCCAGTGGCAACCTATCACAGGGCATGGCCAATTACCAGCACCAGCAAATTCGACAAACAGACATTGCAGAATCAAGTTCCGAGCAAGCTAAGCATCTGGTCTCAGCAATAGAAACCAAGACAACCACTACAGCCCAGCATTTCATTCCAGCCATTCAATTGGAACGAATACACAGCAGGAAATTTCCTAAGCATTCAAGCATAGCAGAGGAAATTACCTAACAACAGCAACCCACAGCAGTTGCAACCCAAACAATGCTCCACGAATTGGCAACAAACAGAATGAACTCCATCCCAACAGAAGGGAATCTTGCTGCCAAACAGGTCCTCGGCCATCTCTTCCGCCCACAGCCTAATAGTCCCAAACCAGAGCTGCACGGGTATCCCCCAATCCATCCAAACAGGAAGGAACACACAGGCATGGGGAAATCAGAGCTAGCGCCACAGATAGCAACTCCCGAACCAAATAACTTCAGTCCCAGATTCTCCCACCAAGAAAAGGAATCCATCTACAACGCACCGGGAGGGCAAAAATTGACCAAAACCAGCCAGCAACCAAACCGAAGCTTTCACAAGGAAATCTGAAACAGGGACACTCAGACCCCGCTGACTGCGCAAGGAAATCAGCCAAAATCGGAGGCGAGGAACCCGAAAGAAATCCCGGTGAGAAGCCAGAACCTTCGTCTCAAACTGAGGCAACGAAAGGGAAGCGTCCTTTACGGACAAAGGAGGGAGAATCAGTTCAAGAGCAAAACCAAAGGCGCAAACCGAGGAGGAAAGGAAATCGATCCAGTGAGAGCTTCGAGGCTTCAGAGGATGAATACAGTGGAGGGACCGGGAGGAGCTTCCAGGGGGAGGGGCCGGGAGGAGCAACCAGGAGACCGGCCGTGGCCGGCTCCGGTGCCGCCCGGCAAGAGGAGGCCGAAACCTGAGGCGCCGCCTTCAAAATTCAAGATTTGAATTTTTTTTAGAGAGAAGCGGGAGCTTCTCTCTCTACGGGTTTTGGCACGTTGTAAAGGAAAGCATTCCTTCTCTATCTCATCACTCTTCTGCTGCATGCTCTGATAAATCATTTAGCTTTGAATTTTTCGATTACAACTTACCATCACTATCACAACCTGATATTTCAATTCTTTTACTGTGCACAGCTAAAATCCCAAAATAAAATTAAAGTACAATTAGACTTCAAAAGTAGGATATTTTACATTCTCATCTATTTGTTGGTATGTTATTAAATCGACATTTTCTTAAGGTATGTTTTTCCTTCTAAACATTCAACTTATGCAGTAGCCTTGATTAAAATCAATTCTAAAATATCCATATCACAGAAATAGCTCTCACAGATCCTCAATTTAACACAGAATAAGAAGTCCTAACCATAACAGTCATTATAGATTCAATACAATTTCAGATCGTTACCTAAAATCTCAAATCATTAACATTTAATAACCTCAAAATCTCAAAGTCCCAACGCTAAGGAATCTCAGATCTCGTTAACATACCGATAAGCTATTTAATTAAACCAAAACACTCCCTCCCTAATCATGATTGGTGGGTCGTGCAAATATTAAATTGAAGAGACTTACCAATTTTATTGCTTAACTCCTATACTTAACAACCTCGAGATCCCGTTGGCACACCGATGAGCCAACTAGTTCAACCTGAACACATCACCTGTAATCATCATGGGTGGGCCTTTTTTATTGCCCTAAAACAAGACCATAGAACTTCTCATTTCCAACTTCATAACTTCCATATTTCAGACACAATCTGATTCCCAACTTAAGAATGCAACACCCTATTATTCCAAGTAATTGAGCCTATCCATAGGTTCACTATCAGTACCAAAGCTATAGACCCTTAACATTTAAAATCAGTATTGATGCTCATTTTCTCTTGAGATACTAAAGTTCATCTACATAATTCTCAGACATGTCTATTCGTTTATAAAATTCTAAAATCAACTTCAGTCATAACGTAACAATTCTGACTCTTAATTTATCAGACAAGCTATCACCCAAAACAATATCCACAATTTCTTAAGCAGTGATTTCTAGTTACTGACTTTGAATAATGAAAGGTAATTCCAACTAGGAATCCCTCTTCCACTTATCCTAAAGATATTGATTCTTAAGCAATATAGGAAATATAATCCTAGAGTTTCATTGATAACTTCAGGGTCTGTCGTTATAATCCTTAAACAGATGAATTCACTTGTGATCTCCTAAGGTTACTTTTCTATCATAACATAACTACTTGTAATCCTTGAGATTATTAGATCAGAATTATCTCCAAAACAATTCTACAATTTCTCAAGTGGAGACTTCCGATATCAACTATCGATCATGACATCCACCTTCCTCAAAAAGATGCCAAAATTTACCATTTTATAGTTCCTAAACTTTTAGATTTGCAAAGCATTAATCACCTCTAAATGCATTATTCGTAATTCCTCCAAGTAAGGTCTCATCGTAAAATCTCACTCACAGCAAAACAATTTCAATTTATATGCTCCTCCCCCACTTAACTTGAGGATAATTACCGATTGATACCGAAATAACAAAGTTTCAGACTCTCTCAAGGGTATTATCTATAAATCCTCAAGGTAAAGACCTCATCACAAAATCTCAATTATGGGTGAAATAATTTTAAACCACGAACTCCTCCCCCACTTTGCTTGTGGGTGATTTACCTATCGATACAAACTAACAAAATCCTAATCTTTCTTAAAAGTCCTACCACCTATGCAAACCTTTTTTTTTTGGCAAGTATACCTATGCAAACCTATTCGATTCATTCGTTAATCCTACTTTTTTGAGGCTCTATGGCATCCTCAACAGCATCTAACCGATGCTCTTTTAATATCACACAAATTCTTATAAACTAATGTCGAATTCAATCCATCTCCAAATCGCCCATTAAACTGTATCGGCTCAGTCTTTTCCCTCAAATACATATATTCTCAAAACTTTCGTAGCTAGATTCTCGAACAGTCATCTACTGACTTCAAAAGGGCAGTCCATTTTCAAATTAGACTTAATATCTGTCCTCAATTCGATCAACTTTGCCTCTCGTTCAGAACACATAACCTAATTACAGGGTATCGTATCCCCTCGATACAATCTACACAAGTATCCTCGAACACATCTAAATTCATCAGAGGATCTGTATAACCCCAAAAGATCCCAAAGGGGTTAACATCATAGAGGCAAAAATCCACAAATATTAGATTTCAACTGGTATAAAAACACTGCTGAGACAATCTTTCTAAACTTTCATCACAGTCCTCAATTACCATTAAACCTTCCACACTTAGCAATCTAAAGTCCCATTGTCAAATTAATTTATTTATCCCGAATCAGACCACTTAGTTTTCGCAATCATCTGGTTAAAACCCAAGGACCTTACCATTCTATCAATCTCAAGCAAAATCATAAGAATTTCCCTTTCATGTTTTCAACCGGTTCATGGTAACCGTTCACCTATCTCACGAATATCTTATTCTTAAAGACTCCCAATAATTGATTTATTAACTTCTTGGTTCACCATATTTTCAAAGTTCACTAAATATCCTCTTCGATTCTACTGGAATCCTCAAAATCATTGCTGATTTCGGCACAACCTCAACAATAACTTTATTCGTCAATGAGATAGAGAAATCTTTTCTTTCAACAATTTTCTCAAATTTCCCATCCACTTAATGACTTTCCTAGTATGGCCTAATATGCCATCTATACTTAGCACATATCTTATTACATAACTTGCAAGCACCTCTATATTAGTTCCATCACTTCTCTTACAACTCATCTAATGTTTTAAAACCTGTGATCCTAATTACAACTCAGATTACTCTTTTTAATATTTTTTTTTGGTAAATAATTAAATTTGAATTAAAATAAAAATTTAGTACAAAATCTATGTTCCAACCCCAAGTGTTTTGCCGACTTGGAGACCGAATATAGACACAGGGGCAAGCCCCGAAACACCCTTGTGTAACAAAACAAGAGTCCAAAATAACAAAAAGAAAAAAAAACAAGAAAAAAAGTGGCTAGCATTACATCAACTAACACGCCAAAAATTTGACATCAGCCTGACAACTGAGTCAAGACCAGTCCGGGGGGTATTAAAACCCCGGAAAAAGAAACATCATACAAAACAGGCGATGCATAGACAGACGGTCCACCTAAGTCATTTTCCCCACAAGGATCCAGCACTATTTCTTCATCTATAATCAAAGAGCTGGATGAATTGTCAGCATCCCAACTCCTTGATTCTTCATACACGGATCACAGCAGCTTCATCTTGTAACTTTGCGTGGAAAACAGCTCTCATGAGAGGGAATTGTCCAAACCAGTTATGCTCCAGCCCTTCAAGACACCTTGCCAGCACCAGCCGAATAGAATGCGGCAACCGAAATCAATAGAAGCATTCACAGGAGGCGTTATCACATCAGATGAAAATGCAGAACCAGTCGGCACATCCGCAGAAGCAGGCCTACATTCTTCAAAGTCACCACCACACCCTTCGCTCCACTCACACATAGAGGCAAGGATCCTCACGCTCAACACAGATTTAAGTGTTACATGAGCCGTAGAAACCAACTCCATGCAACACTGCAGAAACAATGATGCCTATGCATCAACAGCATACTGCACGGAAAGCAGCTGCAGCCATCCACTCCCACCAGAAGCTATTTCCATCAGAACAACATCCAGCAAGGATGGCTATCAGAGCCACCAAAGCCAAACACCTAGCCACCAAGACTCCTATAACCCAAAAGGAAAGCACCAGCAACCAAAAGCTCTAGGTCAGATCAGCCGTATGTGCAGTGCCACATCCAGTTCTTTGCGGCCAGAAGCAGCAGCACGTCCGAGTGAAGGGGAACCCGGACACTTCAAAAACTGTCCTTTTATGGAGAAGAAATCATGCCAGTAGCTCCCCGGACCATCAGCACCGTATTCCAGACTGATATTGCACACAGACCGCAGCCCCAACATCCCTGACAACAATCAGCAACAAGTCCAATTGGAGATGGATCTCGGCCTCATCAGCCAGACCTCGGACAAGAGGCCCGCGCCCACTACATCTCGGACAATATCAACCGTCTTCACCCCCGAAAGTTATAGTATCATTTCGAACCCCGGCATAGAAGCAGCTAGTCACCAGCAACAAAATCCATGAAGAAGGAATGATAAAATACCATTCATATGGGATTAACATCACCTCCAGAAGGCCAACTACACATATCACCCCAGCCAAGCAGCCACCTTGGGCAGTGCACCACAAAAAACCATATACAGCATATGGCAACTTCCCTTTTTTTTTTTTTTTAATATAATATAATAAAATATATATATGTAAAAATAAATAAATATAATTTTTTTTTCCATCCGGGGATGGGTGAGTGAAGGAGCCAGAGAGGAACCCATAGTCAACCGGACAACGTGACAGATGCCAATAGAGCCACGTCAGTACCAAAACGGGAGATGAACCAAAGCGCTAGCAACACACAAGCGAGTTCGCCAAACGCAAAACCCAAAAGCCAAGACAATTAACCGCACACTTCCACGTCAGCTTCATCACAGACCATGAAGTGACCACACCAATAGCCACTGACAGCACTTCGCCGTGTCAGCAAGTTCGCAAAGAGCAACAGCAAAGATGTTCAACAGAAGTAAAATAAGCCGTCGGGATGGGAAAAAGCAGCAGCAAGAGAACACACAGCATCCGAAGAAGCTAGGTGGTGAGCCGAAGACCAACCTGGCAGAGGGATAGGATCTGGGGGAAACAGGGTAAAGGACGTGGCCATACAGAAGGCCACAACAGACTATCAAAAAGATCTAACCAACCGGTCTCAGGTTCGAAAGAGGGATGCTCCATCTAACCAGGATATCTCTGTCACTTTGCACATTGGCAATGGGAGAGGTCTACAATTTCCCCCGGACCGCAGCAGAGATCTGGTTAACCATCTGGGTTTCATTATGTGCCACCATTTGCTTGAATAAACGTTGATTTCTTTCCTTCCAGATAAAATAGATCGAGGCAGCAAGGGTGAGGCGGTAGAAGCAGGCTTTGAGGTTATTACCCTTCCAGCAGTTTGCTGCCCACAAGATGTTTGAAGGCCAATCAGGGTGAGGCCAACTACATCCCGCCTTGCGGCGAATAATACTCCACACGGCCGAGGAGAAATGGCAATCAAAGAAGAGGTGATCAGACTTTCCCTACCATTGGTACAAAAAATACATGATGCTGGAATGTGAAGGAAGTTACTTACTCTATCTATCGTGCTAAGCCTTTGATGAATCGCCAGCCAGAGAATAAAGGCATGAGCCGGAATGTACATGGGGCCCCAGATAAGACTGGACCATACCACCGCACTTTTGGGCTCTTGGAAAAGACCATACGCAGATTTAGTCGAAAAAATCCCATTGCGATCGGCAATCCCAAGAGCCACATCACTACGGGAAGGATCAGGGAAATAGGGAGGCATACTTTCCACAATACCAGCAACCTCCATATCAAATAGGTTCGGCCAACACCAACCACCATTATTGATGATGTCCTTGACTTTTGCATCGTAAGGAAACCCTGTAATACATCTGATTCTCTCATTGAACCGATCGTGGAGAGGACAAAAAGGATGCTAATAGTCAAGCCAAAGGAAGGTGTCAACTCCATTGCCAATATGGTATCGAATTTTAGAACGGAGGGCAGTGCGGAGTTTCATTAGTTTTTTCCAGCACCAGGGGGCAGAGTCCGGTACATTGATAGTCCAGATGCATCTATCTTTGATTCGATGGTCATAGCACCAAGAAACCCAAATGGAAGCTGGATCCTTAGAGATGATCCTCCAAAAATAAATCGGCTAGAGAGAGAAGCTCCGTCTTCTCTCTTCCTTGACTTTCAAAATCATCGCCTCTGCTCTGTCCCGCCTTTCCAGTCTCCTTGCCGGCACCCCATGGCGCCGGTCCACCACTCCCCCTCTTGCTCTCCGTCGAAGCACGCTCCCCCCGCCTTAATTCCTCACCTTCTGGTGACCTCGCTGTGCCCCATCTCCCTAACCCTAATGGTGGCGGTCTCCCCTCTTTTCCCTCTTTCGGCGTTTCCGGCACCCCCCCTCTTCTTTGCTCTCCTCCTCCTTCCTCAATCTCTTCGGATGGTTTAGAATCTGATGCGGGGTTTCCTGGGCGTTTACCTTTCCCCCTTGTTTCTGAAAGGGATCCCTTTTCTACTGAGGTCTCTACCTCCCCTGTTGCCTCTGGTCCTCCTCCTTCAGCATCGCGGTCGATTCAGAATCAGCTTTCTGTGGAAGGTCGCTCGATTCAGAGGCGGTCTTCTGTGGAGGGTCGCTCGAAGTCGGCGGCTCAGCCCACGCCTTCGTGGGCTGCTATTGTGGGTAAGAACGCTCCGGCTGAAGGTACCCAACTAAAATTCTTCCCTCCCCCTTCCCCTAATGGCTATGTTATTGAACTATTCTCCCCTTATGAGGTTATTCAGCAAGGTAAATCTATTTGGGGTGACTCTCTTGTTGGTTACTTCTATGACTCCCCTGTTAATTTCTATGTTATCAATCACATTACCCGTAGAATATGGGCTAAATATGGGATCTCCCATGTTGCTGAATTGGACAACGGATTCTTTATCTTTCTTTTTTTTTTGGTAAGTAAGTTAAATGAATTAAATGAAATGAAAATTATAAAACGGTATTCTAACTCCAAGTGTTTTGTCGACTTGGATTTAGAACAACGAGCTAGGGCATACCCCGAGCATCACCATGAACAAAATCATGTACCGATTAAGAAAAAATTGAAAAACATTACCTAGGTGTATTTCATCTAAATCGACCGTATGCATTCCGGCCCCATAACAAAACAAACCTAAAAACAGATTCAACAGGAAAAGCACTAATGTCAACTCCATAAAACAACGACCTACAACCATACAAACTGCACCCACTAGTCATGCACCAACTCGGGTTCAGTGGTCTCCAGCATCATCTAGCCAC
>JAOVVI020010341.1:0-13126 GCA_028571085.2 Nepenthes alata
TTCCAGTGGGCATTGTTTTTACAGTTATCTCGTATCGTCCGTTAGGTATTTGTGGAATTTCGAGGGCGCGAGCCATCCCCAGATGCGCTTCTTCGACATCTCGGACTCTTGCCAGTGACAGCGGCAGCATGATCATCGGGAGTCTCGTGATACCGTGTTTGGAGCCAATGGTGGTTGCACACGCAGGTCTAGCTAGGCCTTTTTGATATACAGGTAAATTATTTGCCCAGACAAGCAAGCTAGACATTGAAATGCAGCTGTTCCCATCTCAACCATTGCCACCTCTATCCCCTCCCCCCCACTGCCACCGTGATGGCTCTGCTAAGATTAATAAGATAAGAAATGCTACTTGTCTCACATGCCTAAAATACATCTGCAATCTACCCTCTATATGAAGGGCACATTTTAACTTTTAATTTTGTTAAAAAATCCAAATGGGCCCTGCATAATAGAGAGGGCGCTGTCGAAAAGTTGTAGGTTGGTGAGACATCTAGTAAAGCTCTAGTAACATATATTATGGTTTTGCCCTTCCGGATTTTGACTCGGTTGCTTGTTTTCGTGCCAGGGTTTCTGCTGAAGCTGTCAGACATTGATCATTTACCTTGAGACTGATTATTTCCGGCTTCTTATGACTTGCAAAATTAAGAAACATGTTACGAGTTGCCGGAATTATGAAAGACTCTGTTTCCTTTGACGAGACCAGTACTTGATTCGTATTACCTGTTTTCTTCATATAATTGATTTTACTTAGCCAGTCTAATATTTTATTGTTGTTAATTTTTTATCCCGGTTGGATAGTAGTCGTTGTCGCCGAATTGGGTTGCCATGGAAACTTGTGCAGGGGCAAACAAAAATGGCCGCTTGTACTTCGCTTTTTCTCAATTTTCTCTTTTATCATTTGGTTTCGATGGTCTTTGAATCTATGTAAATGTCCGAAGTTATGTGAAGTGATTTTTTTCTCTTTTGAGCAACCCAAAAATGGGGAAATTCTAAGAAAAATGTTTTATATTTTCAATTTAAATTAATCGTATTCTTACATTTAATGTAGTCCAATTTTATTTTATATTTGAAAATCAGGTTAATTGCTTTTGTTTTTTTTTATTTTTGTGATTCTGTTATCTGATATTATGAAAAAACAAAACTCAGGGCTATTGAGGTGAAAAAATTCTAATTAAATTTATTAGAATAGATTAATTTTTTTTTTAAAGAAAATAATCATTAAGAATAAATTACTCTAGAAAAGCGAAAATATTTTTAATAATAATCGTCCGGCGCTGGTCGCTGCAATGGTGAAACGCGAAGAAAGCGGCTTCTCTCTTCTTGCCTTGAAAGGTTAGGGTTTACACCTTTTTATCGGAGTAGTTAAGCATCACTCATTTGTCAACTCAACGAACCCATTCTTCTAAGCCAGGCTATTACATTACCAGAAACCAACACATGCTGCCTTCTCTCTCGCAGAAGCGGCGTTTTGAGATGAGCTGAGGGGCAGATCTCCAGCTGTGCAGGTGAAGGAGAAAAAGGTAATAAATTGTTTAGCATTCTATCGAACCATCTATAACTTTCTTGTTTCTTTAACAGTCTAGTGTAGTCTTTTTATGTGCAGAGAGATTCATATAGAGAGGAATGGCGAGAGCAGGAGGAATTACGAATGCTGTGAACGTAGGGATAGCAGTACAAGCAGATTGGGAGAATCGAGAGTTTATTTCCCATATTTCGCTCAATATTCGTCGTCTCTTTGAGTTTCTTGTCCAATTTGGTATGAATATACTAATTTTGCTTTCGGACATGATCTTGCACCCAATTTCACCGAAGCTAATTACATAGATTGCGAATCGTTGATTTCAAATGTACCCGTCCAGATTTCTTTATTTAGTGCCTTTGATTACGGAAAAACTTGTTTGTTTGAACTTGACTTGCTTTATCTCCTCTTTGACGATCGTAGCTGTTAAATGTAAGGTGATGTTCTGCTGAAACTGTAAAAATTCAAAGATGGACTTAGGTGACGGGAAGAGATTAGCAGCTATTAGATTTGACGGTTTGAGTTTGAGGAAATGGTGGATTCAAATTAATTGAGCCTCAGGGATGAACTAGGATATACTGGAGATAGATATCACCTTAATCAACAGGAGATGGGTAGTTGGGAAAGGAAAAATTGTACAGAGAGAGAGAGAGGTTGAAACTCGATGCTTTGATTTGATAATGGTCTGCATAATGCTAATGTGAACGAGTGTAAACATTAGATGATGGTGTTTTTGCTTGGAAGACTTGACGTCGATTTAACCATTTCGTGAATTGAATTAGATCTTTCCATCAAAGTTTCTAGTTGATAGAATTAGATCTTTCCATTTGGCTCCCTAGAATTAATATGGCTGATCCTTCGCCAGCTGTGTCCATGCCATCCTGTCACTCTTAAGTGTGTCTTGTTTAGTCCAACAGGTAAATATTAACCCTGCCGTCATTTTGTCTTTGGTGTTCTTGGCATGTCAATTCTTGGCTAAAGTACATCTTGACTGCTAATTGAAATCTGTCCATCTCTTGGAAAACCAAGTACTACAATAACTTGATAACTTCTAATTAAGCTGGTTTTCGCAGAATGGAGCTTCTTTATCATCCCCTTGTCACTTTAAAAGTTGCAACTATTTTTGATCAAATGCTTCTGCTGCTGTTGTGAATAGCACAATCTCTAGTGGACCCTTGACACCTAGAAATGAAATGTCTTCTCTAACTTCTTTGTTATGGTGGGTGGCTACAACATATGGCATGTCATAGCTGGTTTTCTCAGAATGGAACTTCGTTATCATCCCCTTGTCACTTCAAAAGTTGCAGCTATTTTTGACTAAATGCTTCTGCTACTGTTGTCAATGTCACAATCTCTAGCAGAGCCTTGGCACCTAGAAATGAAATGTCTTTTCTAACTTCTTTGTTATGGTGGGTGGCTACCACATATGGCATGTCATAGTTTCCCTGGTTATGTTCTGCAAATTCTCTCATTATATGAATTCGTTGTCTTTCAGAGGCAACAACCAAGAGCAAATTGGCATCATTGAATGAGAAGCTTGATACACTGGAACGTCGTCTGGAGCTGCTGGAAGTGCAAGTGAGTACTGCCTCAGCGAACCCGTCTCTTTTCAAGTGAGTATATGTCAAGGCATCTTGGTAGCTCGAAAACCTAACCTGTTTTCTTGAGAATTTGTGTAAGCAGATGATAAGTCCCTTTAACACAGTTGAAAACTAGTCCATTTTCATGCAGAGTCTATGTATAGCATTTTACTAGGATTTGCTATGAGGCAACGGTCTTCTACTTGGCGTTGCTGTATCTGATGTTCTTGCCTATTTCTTCCACTGTCATGATGTAATAACATGCTGTCCTTTTTGTTAGGGTCAATTGTTCATCACCACCAGAATTCCTCTTAATATGCTTAATACTTATTTGGTCTAGCTTGCGTGGCTCCAAAATGTTAAACTGCATAGGCCGAAAGTTGTCTTAAACGACTTTAATTTGGCTTCTCATGCAGTATATTTTGAAGCCTTTCAGAACTCGGGCAAAGAGCTTATCAAAGAATTCGGAACTTACAATTAATGGCATTGTTCACTTAGAACATGATACAATGGTATACTTTTTAAGATATAAAATCAAATTTGATGAAAAATCTCTAGCAT
The DNA here is from genome assembly GCA_028571085.2 of Nepenthes alata. Lineage (NCBI taxonomy): Eukaryota > Viridiplantae > Streptophyta > Magnoliopsida > Caryophyllales > Nepenthaceae > Nepenthes > Nepenthes alata. The sequence goes on from JAOVVI020010341.1 coordinate 3,661, forward strand.
TTCACAAATTCAATTCTTGTTTTTTTTTCCCTCTTGCTCGGCCTCTCTCTTTCAGTCTTTCACTTTACCTTCTATTAAAGTCTGTTTAAATTATAAAATTAAATTATAATTATAAATTTAATTTACCTTTTGTTGGATTTCTTGTCTGGAATTCTGATTCTATTAGGAATTACGATTTGAAGGGGGAAAAAAATTAACGTTTTATTAAATTTTGCATATATATAAAATAATAAAAAATTAATTAGTATAATATAAATTATAGATTTTTAAGTAAACTTTTATATAAATTATATATTTTGGATGTTATAAGAAAATACTCTTGCATAAATAATCATTTTTATTTTTAGAAAATTTTCCATAAAACTATCATTTTAATATTTTATTAAAATAGAAATAATCACTAGTCAATACTGCCCAATTTGATCCAATTTACATGTTAGAAGGTTACTGACACAAATATTAGCCTGAAGGCCCAGCCTAACAACGTTTATTTGTGGATATATATGCATAACTATTGTTTTAAAATATTTTTTATATAGCATATATCATTTAAATATTAATTTTTTATGATATTAAAACATATAATTCATTCGATTTTACCGAGTCTGATTTACGGGATCTAATTGACAGAAAAGTTTTTATACTAAAATTTCAATTTCATGTGATGTTAAGTAATAAAATTACAATAGATTTTAGAATTTTAATTTTAATTTTGGATTCCAAAGCTATCCAGAGGGGGCCATAGCCTTTTAGAGCTAAAGATGAACTGTCCTCGTTATTTAAACTTTCAAACGGCTGAGCACAATTTTCGGCGGTGGGTTCCAAAACATGTGACATAGTTGGCGTGAATCCGAAACTGGAGGGCTGTAGCCCCTTTTTTCTTATTGCAGAGGAACGGCTTCCAGCAGGAGAAGAAACATTTCTCGAGGAGAAGAAGAAAGGCGACGAAGTGGACTTTGCGGTGGTGGGATGGTGCGATAGTTGATGTGGGGGTGAGGGATGAATTAGGGTGTAGTATGATGTTTGTGGCGGCAGATTTGGCGATGATGGTTGTGATAATTTTGACACCGAAAACTAGCAATCTCAGCTCCAAATTAACCAGGAAAAAACAGAAAACAAATATTATATTTACATCACAGCCACGAAACCAATCGTAGATGTCAACACTCCCGCAAACAAATTTGTAAAGGCATGGATTAACGCTAGAAATCTTGGAACGTATATGCATGTTGCGTAGACGGAAGTGGGGAGGAGATCTAGCTGACGAAGATGATGGAGGGATCGCAGCAGCACTCGTCAAGTAGGCAACAGCAACACAGAGCCGCCAGACTGCAGTTTCAGTAAATTTCCACACCAAAGAAAGAGAGATTTCAAGATTTCAAGTTACAATCTCGAAATCGATCACGTTGGAAAAAAAAACTAAACACGTAGGTAAATTATTGAAAACTTTAGGTTACTAATTGAGAGAGAGAGAGAGGAATCACCAGCCCTCGAGGAAACCAGTCGCTCTCCTGGGCGGTGGAGCAGCGTAGTATTGTGGAGGTGCCATTACCGGAGGTCCTTGATAGTACCCTGTGAGAATTCATTCAATTAATCTAAGCCGTTTACACTAAACATCTGCAACTTTTTCTACCAAACAATTAATGAATCAGAGTTGTTTCTGAAAAAAATAACAACAAATCTTTCAATCTTCCTGAAGAATTTACAATCGAGGACGGGAAGAATCATGGAGGATAAAGCACGTTCAGACAACAACAAACTCAGAAATCCTTCAGCAAATCATACAGCAGGCAAAGAAAAGGGCCAAAAAAGAACGAAAAAAGGACGTAACTAAAAGAAAATTAATGCCCAGACTGAACTATCTTGGAATCAAGAGAGGAAGGAGAGGTTACGAGTGAATCACCTTGAGCAGGGTATGGATATGCATATTTAGGGTCGCTCATTTTCGCGGCGCAGACGCAGAGAGAGATCAACGAGGAATAAATTCAAATTTCCACTGGTCGAACTTTCTTGATAGCGAGAGAGAGGCGAAGGCAATCGGCAGCTGAGCAGACTTAGCGCACTTCCCCACACCGCCTTCTCCGATTTATCGCGTTTTGAGAAGGCGATTCGCTGTCCTTTTCATTCAGTTCCCCTTTTCCTTTTTCTGTGTTTTCATGCATGTCTTTCCATAGAGGGGGATATATAACAAACTTACTGAAATATTATTTAGTAATCATATAGTCATCCTCTATATATTTAAATTATCATATTATATTATATTATTTATAATACTAAATATTAAATATATATTGATAAATACCATAAACTTATATTTATACAGTTTATTATTTACAGACAATATGCTTTGGATAAATTTATGCCAAATTTAAAAAGATCAAAACTTTCAGATATTCAAATCGACGGTTCTTTCAACAACGATAATTCATTTCATATTATCTATAACTTCTCAAGTTGAAATATGTAAATAACAGTGCCAATTCTCTTGTTACTTGACTCTATGTTTGGTATTTATCTTTTCATCGTACTCGATTGAGAGGCTGTTATCTTTTATTTTCTACTTTTATATGTTACATTTGTATTTCCTTTGTTTTGGTCCATCTCTAGTTAGATATTTTTTTTTGTTTATGAGAATCCCTTTTTTCGTCGTCTTAATGTTTTGGCTTTGATTGTATATTTTAATTTTGATGACATATGGATAATTAATTGCTTAGTAAAAAAAGACATTAACACCAAATTTATATCTTAGATAACTCACAAACTGTTACGAGCATTTTCGCTGATAACATAAACACCTTCGATCATCAGCCGCGATTGAGGAGAAGTTCCCAAACTATTTAGCCGCCGGGACGTTTCCGTGACTTTGTTTAACCGTTATATGGCATATATAATCATACCGCATGCATATATACAATCATACGGCATATACTGCAGATATAATTTTCTTTTCGGTTTGCACATGCACTCCACACTTTCTGTTACAATTTTGATTTTCCAATTTCGGTTTCACTTTTCTGTTTATCGCTTCTGTGCGAGATTGTGGGGACAAGTTAATGAAGAGTAGTCAGAATTTTCCACTTCTCTCCTTTTCTCGAAGCTTCCCTGATTCTCCCTCTTCTGTCTCTCCTTCTTCTCCCTGTTCCCCTATGTTCCTTCCGCCTGAACTCCCCTTTCCCCTTTGTTTTGTGGTACCGATTGTGGTTGAATTGCAATAAAGCTGAACGACCAGCTGCAGAGAGGGAAGAACACATTATTTGGTGCTTTCATTGAGAGCCATGGCGGAAGGCATGACAACCAGGTATCGGGCCTTAGAGGAGTCTATCGTCGGCCTCACACAGGAGCTGGCGAGCGTAGCCGAGATGGTCCAACAACATTTTGAACGTTACCGACCATTTTCAGCAATCCTTCACGGATGTTCAGTAATCCATCACGGAGATACGACAAATCCTAGCTCCGCTTGGACGACATACCCTGTTAGCCTCAAACGCTCCCTTGTTACCTACTCCGACTTCCTTCACAACTCCAACCCCTGTTCTCTCTCATACATCAAACCAAACCCTACCCATGGTAATTGCCACACATCCGGAAACACAAATCTCCTCCCAGATCCATTTGCCCAAGATGGAGATTGCATTTTTTTCTAGCGAAAATGCCATAGGGTGGTTGTTCCAGATTGAAAGGTTTTTCATGTACCATGGCACCCCCCTGAGCAAAAACTGACGATTGCTGCTTTCTATATGACGGGAGCGGCCCTTCAATGGTACCACTGGATGCACACGACTCGCCAGCTGCTTACTTGGGAAATTTTCGCCAAGGACCTTGAACTCCACTTCAGGCCATTGTCTTATATGAACCACGAAGCCACTCTGTACAAGCTCCGGCAAATCTCAACGGTGACTGCCTATATGGTCGAATTTGAATCTCTTTCCACGCGAACGCCAGGTTTGTCCACCTCCAATCTGTTAAATTGCTTTATCTCGGGCCTCCAAGACGATATTCGATGGGAGCTACTGTTGTTGAAACTAGTAACACTGCCAGATGCCATTGGCATGGCAAAGCTGGTAGAAGAAAAACTAAATGCTAACCGAACGAGTGCTACACAGCCATTTTTCTCCAAACGCTCTAGTAACCTGGTCGTCACGGTGGCTAAACACTCCTCACCTCCTCTGCTAATCAAAAAACTAACCCCGGCTGAAATGGCTTTTCGCCGTAGCCGTGGCTTATGCTTCAATTGCGATGAGAAGTTCACCCCAGGGCATCGATGTAAACCTCTATAATTTTTATGCATGGTTGCTGAAGAGGATGGGGGTACTCTGTCAGGTGCTTCCAGTTTGAAAGTAGACTCTGACGCCCCTGAGGATCTTGCAGACCAAATCCAAGAGCCCGAACCTCTACTACCTCCACCTGATCCTGCACCAACCATTTCTCTTCATGCCCTGGAGGGTCACTCGGCAGCCACCACCTTGCGGTTGCAAGGGCACATCCTGGGCCACTATGTGGTAATTCTGGTTGATAGTGGGTCCACTCACAATTTTCTACAGACACGTCTGGCTAAGTACCTCAGACTACCCATCGAACCCTCCCACCATCTCAATGTCACAGTGGGCAATGGGGATTCCTTGAGATGTGAAGGACTATGCACCAAGGTCCAGATTGCTCTAGGCAAGGCTAATTTTGGAGTTGATCTATATCTATTGCCAATTTATGGGGCTAACATTATTTTCGGTGTCCAATGGTTGGCCTTAATTGGGCCCGTGCTCTTTGATTATCAAGCCCTATGGATGCGATTTGATCATGGAGGCAAACAACTCACTTTATATGGTATGCCATCAGCTTTGGTGGCCACTATGACCTTAGGTCAAGTGAACAGGGGAGACTTAACTCAATCAGTTGCATCCTACTTCCAACTCACTATCCTGCGTGTGCAAGAACCATCCTTGGAGACCAATCTGGCTTCTCCTGACTTTCCCCTCCCCTTACCTTCCAATGTCCCTCAGCAGATCACAACAGATCTCCACCACCTCCTATCAACTTATGCTGATATTTTTACAATTCTCCGAGGACTGCCTCCACCACGCTCCACGGATCACTGGATCCCCTTGAAACCCAATACACTGCCCATCAAAGTTAGACCGTATCGATATCCCCATTTTCAAAAAGCTGAGAAGGAGACACTCATTCAAGCCATGCTGGACGAGGGTATTATCCAGCCTAGCACTAACCCTTTTTCTTCTCCAGTTTTACTGGTTAAGAAAAAAGATGACAGTTGGAGATTTTATGTCAATTACCGAGCTCTCAATGCACTCACCATTAAAGACCGGTTCCCTATGCCTACTGTGGATGAATTATTTGATGAATTACATTGAGCTTGAGTATTTTCCAAGCTGGATTTATGGGCCGGATATCGCCAGTTCAGAATGCATACTGATGACATTCATAAAACTGCATTTCGGACACATGACGGTCACTATGAGTTTTTGGTTATGCCTTTCGGCCTTTCCAACACACCGTCTACATTTCAATCCTAGATGAACTCTATCTTTTGCCCGGTACTTCGCAAATTTGTGTTTGTTTTCTTTGATGACAAATTGAACTACAGCTCTTCTTGGGAGCTACACTGCCAATATTTGGCAAGTACCCTACAAATATTGAGGGACCATTCATTCTATGCCAAGCTATCAAAATGTGAGTTTGGGTGCACTTCTATGGCTTATCTCGGCCACATTGTTTCAGAAAGTGGCGTGGCTATCGATCTAGCTAAGATTGAAGTTGTCCAAAGCTGGCCGGCCCCGACCAACATCAGACAGCTACGGGGTTTCCTGGGGTTAGCCGGGTATTACCGGTGATTTGTAGTCCATTATGCCCAAATTTTCGCTCCTCTTACCCAGTTGTTACGAAAGGGAGCTTTTATATGGAATCCAGTGGCTACTGCATTCTTCCAATCCTTCAAGATTGCCCTCGTCTCCACTCCGATACTGGCACTGCCAGATTTTTCTTAGCCATTCGTTGTTCAAACTGATGCATCGAAAGATGGTATCGATGCCATATTAATGCAAGCTGGCCACCCTATTGTATTTTTCAGTCGACAGCTTTGTCCCCGAATGCAAGCTGCCTCCACTTACATCCGGGAACTCTGTGCCATTACAGAAGCTGTAAACAAATGGTGACAGTACCTCCTAGACACTAAATTCACTATTCTGACAAATCACCAGCCTCTTAAGGTGCTGCTAAACCAAACCATATACACCCAGGAATAGCAAAAGTGGCTCACCAAGTTACTGGGCTATGATTTTGAAATCGCGTATCATCCGGGCAAGAAGAACGGGCCTACTGATGCCTTGTCTCTACTCCCTATAGCTTCTTACCAGTCACTGTGTGCGGTCTCCAAACCCGTCATGGCTCTACTTGCTGCCCTCCGCAGTTTCTATAACAAACACGATCCTTTAGTCGACCTAATGGATTCGATTCAATGTCAGCCGGGGAACTTTGAACATTATACCGTAAGGGACAGTTTGATCTTTTACAAGAATAGAATCTTAGTGCCTACTGAGTGTGCCTTGACAGATTTAATTCTTCATGAATATCATAACACACCAATCGGGGGCCATGCCGAAGTTCAACGTACTTTTATTCGCATCTCCACCAATTTCTATTGGCCTCACATGCGTCGTGATGTTCGTGATTATGTCTCCTGCTGCACCGTTTGCCAACAGGTAAAACCACTCAACATGGCATCCCAAGGAGCCTTGCAACCCCTGCCCATTCCCGATAAAATATGGGATTCCATCTCCATGAATTTCATTACTCATTTGCCTATCTCGGGGGGAAAATCCGTTATCTTCGTGATAGTCGATTGACTATCCAAGTATACCCACTTCTCAGCCCTCAACTCTCACTTTAGCGCTGAGGACTTGGCTGTTGTATTCATTAATGAAATATGCCAGTTACATGGTTTGCCAACCGAAATTATTATTGACCGGGACCCTCTTTTTATGAGTAAATTTTTACGGGAATTATTCAAACTGGAGGGAACAACCTTGTCCCATAGCAGTTCATACCACCCGCAAACTGACGAGCAAACCGAAGTTGTCAACTGGTGTTTGGAAGATTACTTACGTTGTTTCGCAATTGAAAACCCTTCATCCTGGGTGAAATTTCTACCATGGGCAGAATGGAGCTACAACACACCTTGGCACTCATCCACTAAAATGAGCCCGTTTGATGCTGTTTACGGTCGACCACCCCCTGCCCTGTCAGACTACGCCCAGGGTACATCCTCTATTGCCGCGGTAGATGATCTGCTTTCTCAGCGTGACAGAATACTAGAACATCTCAAAAATAATCTCCAACACGCACAGCTTCATATGAAGAATAAGGTGGATGCCTACCAGACCGTTAAAGAGTTCCAAATGGGGGATTGGGTTTTTGTTAAACTCCAACCCTATCGTCAAACCATGGTGGCACATCGGCACTCGAATAAGCTTGCGAAACGCTATTATGGGCGCTTCCAAATCACAGCACACATCGGCCCGGTAGCATATCGTCTGCAACTACCAGAGTATTTACGCATCCATAACGTTTTTCATGTGTCGCTGTTAAAGAAATGCTACGACCACATGCAACATCAAACGGTAGTTCTCCCTTCAGTAGCGCTGGGGTCCCAACCCATATTATCCTCGTCACAGATTATCGGATTCCGTAAGGTCCTACAGCATGGCGTCTCAGTCCCTCAATTTCTGGTTCAATGGCAATTCCAGCTAGTAGAAGATGCCACCTAGGAGCCTACTACTGATTTCATCCAAGATTTTTCCTCCTTCAACCTTGAGGACAAGGTTTTGTTTGATGGGAATGGTAATGTTACGGGCCTTATCGCTGATAACATAAACACCCCCGATCATCAGCTGTGACTGAGGAGAAGTTCCCGAACTATTCAGCCGTCGGGACATTTTCGTGACTTTGTTTAATTGTTATACTGCATATATAATCATACTCCATGTATATATATAATCATATTGCATATATAATTTTCTATTTTGGCTTGCACGTGTAACCGCTCATTTCAATTTTCCAATTTCTATTTCAATGTTCTGTTTATTGATTCTATTGCTAGAATATAGGCTGGACAACGTAATGAAGAGTAGTTAGAAATTTCCCACTTCTCTCCTTCTCTCGAAACTTCCCTGACTCTCCCTCTTCTGTCTCTCCTTCTTCTCCCTGTTTCCTTCTGTGCCTTTCACTTGAACTCCCCTTTCCCCTTTGTTTTGCGGTAACGATTGTGGTTGTGGTGCAGTAAAGCTGAACGACCAGCTGCAGCAGAGAGGGAAGATCGCATCAGGCGTGATCCTAAATCTAGTGAAAAGAGTCAAAGTAAGTCCTGATTGAGGTATCAAAATTTTGAGTGCCATCACTACGAAAAAAAAGACATATCAAGAAGAACAATTACAAGTAGAAGTATTAAAATGCCGACGGCAATGAGAAGAAAGCAAATAAGGCCTGAGATGAGAATAGTGCTTCAATTGTTATCAAAGGCAACCTTTTATTGATATGCAAGGAGGCAACCTTTTGTTGGTATGCAAGGAGAAAAAAGTGATCAATTTGGCGGATCACAAAATTAATTTGGTGGTGGATAGTAGTGCCTCATTCCATGTCACGTCACGAAGGAAATTCTTCACGTTTTACACTTTTGATGATTTTAAAGTGTTGAAAATGGGTAACGAAGGCCCATCTTCAATTGTCAGTTGTGGTGACATATGTCTCTTCATCAACAATTGGGCCAAGTTGCTATTGAGTGATATATGACATGTTCCGGATATTCAGCTGAACCTAATTTTAGTGGGGAAGCTTGACGACGAAGGATTTTACAACACATTTTGTGAAGGGTATGAAAATTAACTAGAGTGCCTCTAGTAATTGCTCGAGGAAAGAAAGTTTTTAACTTATATATGTTGCAAGCCGTTATCTCAGCTGCAAATGCCCATGTCGTGAGAAGTGATGAGTCTTTTGATTTGTGGCAATGATGATTGAGCCACATGAGCAATAAAAGGCTATATTGCTTAACCAAGAAGGGCTTCCTTCAGGGTGTGAATGGAAGACTTGTCATCATTGTATGGTATGAAAGTAATTGCGGGTTTCCTTCCATGGAAACTCATCCACAAAGAATGCCGATCTTCTTGAGTTGATCCACACCGATATATGTGGCCCTTTCATCACATTTATCGATTATTGTTCAAGAAAGTTGTGAGTGTATCCATTGAAATTGAAAGATTAAACCCTTGACGTCTTCAAACAATTTCATGCCTTGATTGAGAGACAAACGGGAAGAAGCTTAAGTGCATTAGAAGTGACAATAGTGGAAAGTATATCGAAGCATTTAATATGTATTATTGACCCATGAAATTTAGCACCTAAAGACTACACTGAAGACACCGCAACTGAATGGTGCGGCTAAATGGATAAATAGGATATC
>JAOVVI020010342.1:0-13126 GCA_028571085.2 Nepenthes alata
AAGCATCATGAGAATGGGGGCGAGGGACATCCTATATCAAAGGAAAGCGGGAGAGGAGGAAAGTAGAAACTCCTTGAGAATAATGAGTCTGCCGAAAGACAAAGGGAGAGGAGGAGAGTAGAGGCAAGGAGAGGTGGAGAGTAGAAGCGCCTCAAGAATAGTGAGTTTGTCGACAGGCAGAAGTAGAGAAGAGAAAGAGAGAAGAGAGATAAAAACAGAGACAACAACAGTGCGAAGCAAAGAGGGGAAGAATGAGAAAAAGAGAAGTAGGGGAGAGCAGAAGAGTAAAACAGAGGGAGAGCAACGCGCTGTGGATGACGAAAAGGAGAGAAAAAAACGGAGGGGGAAAGTTTGGTTGATATTTAGGGTGTTAGGTTTTTGTTTCATAAATTTAATATTTTAATATAGTAAGTTCTATTTGGATCTATTATTCTGTAATTGCAAATCTTAGTTTAATATTAAATTTAATTTCAGATCAGCTTGACTTTATTAATTTTATATAAATTGTCTTTTATTTTTACATATTAGTTTAGCTTCAATGTAATATTGAAGCATTATAATTTTATATTATATTTTGCTGAAAAAATTAATATGTTATAACTAATTATCAAAATTATCTAACAATTTTATATTTTTATTATTTGACTTCTTATATTTTATTTTCAGCCTTTCTATTTTTAAATATTAGATGATTGAGTCATTACCACTCTTATAAATTTATTTTTTTTTTATTTAATTCTTACACTTTATTTATTATCCTTTTTTATTTTAAGTATTAGATAGTTGAGCTACCTCTATTTTTTTAATTTTATATTTCTATATTTTGATTTTTATATATTTTAAGTTCTATCGCTATAAGACGACATAGTTGCCATAAATATTTTAACTTTTAACAATTTTAAATTTCATTGTTTTATATTTTATATATTTTAGTGAATTTGTGGCCGAACCATAATTGTTATGGTCATCTCAATTATCACTAATTTAATAATTTAATATTTTTTTATTAATTTTTTTAATATGTTTTCTTTTTTAATAACTAATTTTATTTTCAAAATGAGAAAAATATATGCAAGGAGAAATAATATATCAATAATCAACTTCTAAATTTTGTGGTGTCTCTTCTTTTCTTCTGGAGCACAAAATAAAAATACAATAATAAACTTTAAAATTGCCCTTATTTTTTTACACTACAAATCTCTCTTATCTTTCTTCCTCAATTGTCTTTACATCTCAAGGTATTTAGGTTGAATAAGTATTTAACATGTTTAGGTCATTTTTTAAATATGGGTAAACCCAAAAAATATAATTATAAACTTAAATTTACACACAATAGGCTCAATTTGGTTTTAAGAAATAATTGAACAAAGAATAAAATAGATTTCGGATGAAAAAATTAAAAATATGTCATTAAAGTCGTCTTCATAGTAAATAACAATAATGCATTTGCATAAATTTAAATAACTCATATTTAGTAATAATTAATTATCCAAAATAATAAGTTCAATGTAAATATAATAAAATTATTAAAAGACTTTTGTTCAAAGAATGATCATTATAGAATTAAACATCAATGCCCTTTCAATTAAACAATAGTTTAAGAACTCATAAGGATATTAGGTCTCCACTATATTAAAGTGATACAAGATTATAAGGCTTGAGTCATTAATTTATAATAATTTTAAATGGATAAGTTAATTTAATTAAAAATTAAGATCAAATGATATAAAAGATTCATTTAAGAGTCAAAATTGGACAGGTTAATTCTCGATCTGTGTCTGAACACCAAAAGTCATGGCTTAGTACTTGAGGCTCGCCAGAGAGCCACTTGAGCACTCGATTGGCAGATTGGGCCCGCTCGAGACACGCCTGAGCCATGCTCAAGCGTGGTAGACCAGAAGCCCAGCGCTCAATGCTCGCATGAATATGGGCTCGACTGCAAAGCTGTATACATAGGCAATCTAAGTTGATTTCAATTATTTTTTTAGAAAAGAGAGAGGGAGACAATGAGAAGAGAGAGAAAGCTTGGGGAAGCTCAAATCAAGTGAATTAAGGCTAAAATTTGATAGTTTAGAGTTAAAATAAGTGTACTCTATACTCTCATTCCATTATTACTATTCTTTTCAAATTTTTAGGAGCAATTTTTATTTCATTACTCCACTATAATATAATTTCAAAGTATTAATATTTGTACTAAACATTCATGTTAGTTTTTCATAATTTTATAATAGAATTTTATAAGAACTCATACTTAAATTCATGTATAACATATATATGCCTTGAATGCTGCATTTAAGTTACATACATGTTTTGATTTTGTGATATAACGCTCCTATATGCTTAATTTTGTGAGAAGTCTTCTTGCATATCTAAAAATTATAAAATATATATTCTAAAAATATATATAGTTCATCTGTAAACAAGTATATAACTTAAATTTTTGTCAAAATTAGGATGTAACTGATTTCCTTGCACTCTTGCTGAATTCATGACTTTAATGTTCATTGTATGTCTTAATTTCATACGTAAGTCTCCATATGCTTTAAACTATCTAGCATGTGTTGGATATGAACAAAAAAATGCACAAAACTTTCCTGCATGTGTACTATATGGACTAAAATAGCAACATACACTCCTATGTTGCTAATTTCTATATTTATAATGCATATTTCTATAATATCCTCACTAAATTCATAAATAATAGTCTAACACATTTAGTAATTGTTAAATACATGATTTAAAATTCAGCAAAATATTTGGTATGTTAACTAATTTTTACACTAGTTGCTAAATTTTTACAAGTCCATGCTGAATTTTCTGCACTATAAGCCAAATTAGCATTGCAAATATTAAAATTTCATATTGGCTTAAATTAGGCAACAAGTATATGTTTTATATTATATGAATTTATTGAATTATGAAAGAAAATTCTACAATTAAATTATGAATTAAGAACATTTTTTTCAGGAGTGAGAACTTTAAGAATTAAGAATTAAGTGTAAAATTTTTCTAAGAAATTGTATTGGATCAAGAATAATTTTAACATATAATATATTATGGCATGTATTAATATATTATAACAGCATATCGATATCCGAGCCTATCATCCGTGGTTGAGAAGTTACATTTGGCCCTTTCTATATGGTGATATGTAGATGACTCACCTATAGGTCTTAAATTATAGTGTATAACTTTTGGTTGTATGGAAGTATATACAATTTGGGTTTCAATTATTTGTTCCTTTAGTCAATAGGGCCTACTAGCCCTAGTCCTTAAGAAAAATTAGAAATTAAGCATGTTTTTGATGACTTAAATGGAACAATAATATAATAAGAAATTTAAAAATGTATAATTTGAATTTTTTGCACAAGTTTCATAAAAATTTCATATTATTACATTCGATCAAGATTTATAGTCCATTTGATATGTTTTTAACACAAAGATATATATTTTTTCTTTACTATATACATGCCTTATTAAATTTTTGACTTATTCCTTATTATTTTTACTGACCCCTCAGTTGAGATATACGAATTCTTACCGAATGAGCAGAAGTAAAAATTCGGATTGTTCGAAGAATTTTAGCTAAAATTTTATTAATATTTGATGTTGTTTTATATTTCTAGACAACGGTTAGTGTACCTAAATGCTGCATTTCAGCTTAATTTCAGTTTCGGACCTCAGTTTTTGATGGTATATTGTTTTAGACAGTAGTTGTATTAATTGGGTAAAGTGTTGGTTGTTTTGGATATTTTTATTATGGGTCATTGATGTAATATGTGGATGTCCAACTGTTTATAATTTATATTTCATAGATTTGTGTACTCTGATTATACTTTTTAGTAGGCATCACTCTTTATGTAATGTTCGATATCACGTTTTGGGTCGGCGTTGAAAGCTATATGTGACGTGACTATTTATTTAAATCCTATATATAATATTGTGTTTATCTAATTGTAATTGGTTGAGGTATTGATATAAAGTTTATGTTTGAATATTAGATAGAGAAATAATTAGTTAATTAATAATAATTGATTAAGAGTTAATTCGAGAGAGGGACTTGATATGTGACAATGATATTCAAACAAAATAAGTTTGGATAAAATTATGTGTATTATATGTTAATTACTATCAAAATGATATCGTTAGACGATATAATCTTAAATTTTAAAAGGTCAATATTCAAATTTCATTAATTACAAAATTAGTATTCCAATCATAGTTTGTAAGATTCCCATGATGATTTTATTTTAAATTTTTATCTTCTAATTTTGTTTTTATCTTTTTTTTTAAATAATTTGTTTTCCCTTTTTTTTAGGTAGGAAAATATTATCTCCTTTTTATTTAAGCAAAATATTTTTCTCTATTACAAAAAAAGGTTGAGAAGAAGTAATGCACTTGTGCACTTCAAATATCATTAAACCCACAGCTAAATGTTAAAGGAAGAGTAGCATGTAAGAATATATAGGTTGTGCTTTCTCTTAATATTGACCAATTGATCAGTCTAAAGTATCCAGCAAATATTAAATAAAAGAAAAAGATTATCAACTCGACATGCCCTCTTGCAAAATGATCACTATTACTATTCTCAAGCGAATCTATCCACTTATATCGTTGCATGGCCATCTCTTCCAGCGAGACAACCTCTCAGTCCACAGTGTTCGTCAAGCAATAACTATCTCTATAAGTAACCCTATGAATCCGTAAAGTAAGGACTTTAATGGCCGACCCCAAACTATGGGTGAGGTAATTCTGATCATAGGCTTTACATCTTCTTAACTTAGAACAACCACCCATACAAGTCAAGGGATATACGATCCTAGAGCTTCCTCAAAAGGATCACATTCTTCCATAACTTACTACACCCATTAGGGGCCAACCTAAACAATAAGGTCAACATCTAGTCCTTGATTCCTCGAAGGCCACCCTTGCATGACCCATTCCGACGGATACTGATCGTCTACAAACTGAATTCCTCACGGTGCTGTAATCTTCAAGAAACAATTATTGGATTATCCTTCCAGGTTCCGATAGACCCAAGAAAGCAACACACCTTCGAGACATCAATCAATCTTCCTCCAAATGAGCCATCACTCCAAACTCTAGGGAATCACATTCCTGCTATCGGAGAAACCACATGCCCAACATATCACATCTCCCAAACTTACATCCCTTCTATAACAGAGCACACGGCTAATCGTCTGTCGCAATCCATGATATAATGCTCAAATAGGGTTCTACACCCTATTGATTCTAATAATTTATCAATGAAGCCATCCCAAAAGCACTGTAACACCTCACGGCAAAGTACTTAGTCAATGCCTCATTGATTCAATACAGGGTCCTCCAAATTTGGTGCCACTTCTAGCACAACTCAACAACAACCCTCAATTTAACGATCAGGAGATGATTTGAGCCGATTATTTCCTTTAGGAAACATCCTCAAACACTTACTCTACCCAAACACCTTGGCGACCACAAAACAACTTCCAAGTGTGGTATTATATGATAACTAAACTTGGCCCAAATCCTAATCAGACGATATGCAGACGAAACACTAATTTCATTGCCACTCAAACAACGATACCTCATATTCAAACCTTTCCACCTGATTACGATGTGTCATATCCTTACCATCATAGCTCACACTAGCATGGCATCTTACTAACCAAATCGTCCTCAAAATCATATCAAACCTTAACACCATAAGGTAATTAAATCGTCCCAACCAATCATACCTACAGACCTGAGAAAATATTGTAGACCACGATACAACTAGTATAAGGCCTACGTTCCTTAGATAAACGAATAAGTTTAAGAAACCCTAATAAAACATAGATTTTGGATCTCAAAGTAACACATATATTGAAACATCAAGATCTGGGAATCTTATTTCCTACTACGATGGATGACACTTCTATATTTTGTGCAATTATTGCGAAGCCTAGATCCACGATATTAGACTCCTTAACTATCCGACCCATGGAATAAGGGTAATGCCTATACATGCGGTCGAACTATTCACACTTGAAACATGCTCTCAAAAATCTCACCAAAACAAGATATTCTTCCATAAAGCATCCAAGAACATATCTGACGATATTCCATTATCCTCGAGACTCATGACCCTTTTTCACGCCAATAACTCAAGGTCAACTTCACCTCTTATCTGACCAGGGACAACATTACCTTATCTTCTTCTGAACATTGGATCACCGCAATATCATCTTAATTCTCACGATCCACATCTTAATCTCCATAGAACCTGAGCTACCCAAAAGCATAGACACTTAAGTATCTCCAAATAAATTATAAATCGACATCCTAGGATTCATTAACATCAGAAATTAATTCCAAGTTATACTAACCTCAAGCCATCACTCCCACCTCATCCATCATACTTGATACAGTAACCAAACATTCCTTCTTAACAAATTACTAGCCTAAGGAGTTTAACCCAGAGGTGATCAAACCTAAATTTTGAACCAAAACCGATTAACCTAGGTCCCGGATCAATACCAATCAATCCAAGTGCTAAATCGGCACCAATCAGATTTAAGCCTCAAGGTGCCTCCCTACAGCTCCTCTCATCCTCACGATTGACCACTACCGTGAGTAAACCCTCATCTAAGAGCCAATGCTAATATCTTTCTGAAATAGAAACAACACAGGTTAGGTCACTCTTAAGATACTAACTAGGACGTATAAGATGGACAACCAAACTAATTCTCTAACTCTAACGTAGTTCAAGCCTAACCTAACCCACCAGAATAACTAAAACTATCCAATCTAGCTTAACATGTCCTATGCCTACATCCACTTATTCAATAAATCTTAATCTATCCTAAATTTCTATATACGATTCAAATCAAATCTCAGGCATCTCTTTTTCTCTGTTACCAATTGTGATAGACCATATTTTTTTGTCAAAAATCTGGTAAAGTTCTGTCTGTAATACGAAAATTTATCAATATAAAACCTGTATAATCTCCTGTACAAAATAAAATACATCCAATAATTTTCACATTTGACATCATACAATCAACAACACAGAAAATCACATAGGATCCAATTGCCACATATAAATCATGACTCCAATGCTGTGTATCTAAACACAATATTAGCCAAACAATGTTTCACTACGTACCTGATACAAACCATAATAATATGTGAAAACATAAATAAATCAAATTACAGCGGAATCTAAACTATTAGATCATCATCCTCATGTACAATATAAATTAATGAGTCCAATTAAAACATAAATATATACAATTCCCATTACATAAATAAAATTATAATTTCTAAGTCTTTGATGTGATCTTACAAATTCATGCTTAGTCCACTTCCAATCTCTACGTTGTCTCTTTGGGCATATCAAACCTGTGCTAAACTAGAGATAAGGAGAAGCAAGGGTGAGTTAACAGCTCAGCGAGTATACTATAATCAAGATGGTAAATAATATAAGCAGAATAAAGCAGAAGTGAGATATACGAGTATAATGAGGATTTATAAACATAAGACGTGATCAAATATGCTTTTTGAAATACAATTAACTTTTCACATTGTATTCTTCTTCTCTTTGGGATGTAAATTATACATGATTACTTATATTTGCGGACCAGTGCCACTAAACCTTACTAGCTAAAGGTGTATGAAAACAAAGAAAGGATCATGATACCCCACATGATCTAAGTTCACAAGCACCTATTATCGACTGAGAGGCGGGCCATCTATATATCATGCCTATAGGCAGGCCGATCACACAAGGCCCCCTTATGCTCTCCTAGGGCCTAGAGGCAGTTCTCATACTTTTATAGTAATATCCAAAGGTTTGCCAAGAGTATTACCCGCTAAAATTTATGGCCAGGATGATCCTTGAGTCCTACTATAATGCTACTGGTAGGCCAAGGAGTATTACCTCCATAACACAGTTTTGTGGTCCTTGTTTCATGATTTCTTATTCATTTGAGGGAAGGTACACCACAATTCAATTCACAATATCTTCATTCGGGAGAACAATTTGATCACATAACACATTGTGGATTCCGAACATATATACGATTATTATCTTTTCTTCAAACTTAAACCTTTTCACAAGTTAATTGGATGCATGGACACTATAATTCATAGGAAAGATTAGGATTTCTTACCACCATTAGTCTATTATCACTTTGGGGGCCTCTGGAATACATTTGTTTCACAACGAAACACAAACACATTTTTTCGGGTACAATTTGACATTGCTTACATAATAATTAATTATGATGGAAGCATGCAAAATTCCCATTTGTCCTCAGGTGAACAGTAACATGGCCATTTTAGAGTGTCCGGATGTCACAAATGGGTCAATACCTTTGAAATTTAATGCCCGGCGAAGGCATATGTATAATTAGGACACAATAATTCATAATTTGGGATCAATTAAATATATCATCGAAGGAAAATGGGAGAATCCCAACCTGGTCGCTGGTTAGGATTTCGCAAATGAAAATCCACATAAAACTACCGAATCGGGTATCCAATGGATAAATTAATTTATATAGGATATGGGTAATGATATCCTAGTCCCAAACTAGGCAAAAGCCCCAAATATTCATGGGTAAAAGGGGCCAGGCGTGAATGAATAGTAATAGTGGGATAGGGTTTAAGAAATTTCTCCAAACGCCACAAAAAACTCACAAATTGGACATGAAATTAATATAAATACATGCATACATCATGGGTAACATGAAGTATAAATTTAATTGGGTATCGGAGCATGGGTACCCGATGAAAACAAAACAAATGTGTAAGAAAATAAAAGAGGAGGGATGGATGTGCTTACTTCGACCCGTTCTACAATTTCTCCAACTAGTTCGAAGCCAGAATTGAACCCGAGAGCCTTCATTTGCCTATTTCTCTCTCTTCTCCCTCGCTCTCTCTCTACTCGAACCCTCTCCTTTCTCCCTACTTCTGTTTGCTTTTTTTTCCGAATGCAAGCCCCCCTTCTCTTCTATTTATTATATATATATATATATATATATATATATATATTCCTATTTATTTTATTCAAAATCCAAATCGATACTCGGGCGACCGTACGGGCGCACTTCGGGCTCCGGCCCCCGGCCCAATAAATCCAAATATCCTCCAAAATTTTTATAATATTTTATTAATTTTTATCACGCCTAAATTACTAAAATAATAATAAATAATCTCAATTAAATCGGATAAAAATTTAGAATATTACATTATGAAAGGGATGTAAGTTTAGGAGAAGTGTTATGTTGGGCACGTGGTTTCTCCAATAGCATGAATAAGATTCTGTAGAGTTTGGAGTGATAGTTAATTTGGAGAAAGATTGATTGGCGTCTCGAAGGTATATTGATTTATTGGGTCTAGCTGAACCCATAAGGGTAATCCGATAAGCATTTCTCGAGGACTGCAGCGTCATGAGGGGTTTGGCTTGAGACGATCAGTATCCGTCAGAATGGGTCATGCGAGGGTTGTCTTCAAGGGATTAAGGATTAGTTATTGATCTTATTGTTTAGGTTGACCCCAAATGGGCCTAGTAAGTTACTATAGTATGTGATCCATTTGAGAAAGCTCTAGGATTGTGTTTCTCATGACTTGTATAGGTGGTTTCCCTTTGTTAAGAGAGTGAAAAGCCTATGATTAGAATTACCTCACCCATAGTTTGGGTTTAGCCATTAAGGTCATTACTTTGAGGATTTATAGGTGTTGCTTATAGAGATAGTTATTGTCTAACGATCCTAATGGACTGAGAGGTTGTCTCGCAGGAAGAGATGGCCATGCAATAGTATAAGCGGATAGATTTGCTTGAGGATTGTAATGGTAAGTTTCGGTGTCAATCATGAAGGGTCGATCAAGTGGTTGCGTAGATCAGTGAGGTTGTTAAAGGGGTTATACTTATGAGGTGTATCATCAGTCAAGAAGAATATTATTGTTGATAATTGGATGTCAAAAATCTTTGGATTGGGCATTGACTCGGTGCATCATAAGGGATGTTGTAGGATAAATCTTGAGTAGCTCCTAATATCTAAGCGAAGGTGTTGCTCTACCTTTGGTTTTAGAAGGGAGAGTTGCCTCCTAAGTAATGAGGTCATGAAACTATGAGATGAGAAGCCCTCACCATTTCAGTTTGAGGATGTTTGGGAAGCAAGAATTAGGGGTACCATTTGGATATTGTGAAATTGGCAGACTAGGATAGCCCATTCATTGTGAATTTGGGAAATACGACCGGAATGCATAGGTAGACTCATTGGTATGCTAACAAAATGATAAGTTTGGTGAGTATTCAAGTTCAAAGTTTTTGGGTGATTGCTTCAATTGTGTTGCCTAGGTTGATTGTAATTTAAAGATTTTGGGCTTTTCCATAGTTGTGTCATATCCTTAGGATTTTTCTTAGGTTTATAGCTGCAAGGAAAACCTAGGTGTCTTATATGAATCTGTAGACATGAGTCTTAAAAGAATTCTTAGTATCATAATAAACGGTTAATCAGAGTAGCGCAGTAGAAGCATGTGGGCCCTTGACTCAAAAATTTTAAAATGGGGTTAAGGTTCCAAGTGAATGATCCTTCTCGAGGCGTAGGATGTATCGAGTTGAGAGCCTGTTGGTTCATTTGATATTTTGTATTAAGTGAGAGAGGTAGTCAATAATTAGGTTTACATTTAAATTTGAGTAGATTATCGTAATATCTCCCATGTACTGATAATCAAGGAAGTAGGTTTATGATTGAGTTTAACCAATGTGGGAGATTAGGGATTATCTTATAATAAGGTTTTAATCTCGATTTTAGATAAAAGGCATTAGACGTTGAGGATCAAGATGATTAGAATGATTAATGTTCGCTATAAATAATCGTCTCTCCAAGAAAGTGATTTGGGAGTACGAAGGTAAAATCTATAAGGTCTGTCCCCCTATTGTTAAATTTCAAGGTTCGTTAAATTTTAAGAACGAAATTTTTATAAGTGGGAGAGAATACAATATATTAAATTTTTATCCTATTTAATTGGAATTATTTATTACTATTTTGGATAATTTGGGTGTGATAAAAATTAATTAAATATTATAAAATTTTGGATGATATTTGGACTTGTTGAGCCGGTGCCCAAGGTGCGCCCGTTCGGTCACCCGAGTATCGATTTGAGTTTTGGGATTAAAATAAAATAGAATATATAATAATAATAATAATAATAATAATAATAATATATAATAATAATAATAGAGTAAAAAGAAGAGGAATGGGGGAAAGAAGGGTTATGGGAAGCATAGGGTTTCGGGGAGAGAGAGGGAGGGAGAAGGGAGAGAGAGGAGGAAATGGAGACTCTCGGGTTTGATTCCGGTTTGATACCCTTTTCTTCCATTCATTTTGATTTTTGTTCGATCTCATTTTGATATTATTGTCCCGATACCCAACCTATGCATGTATTTGTGGTACCTATGACTTGAGTATGCATATACATGAATTTCATGTTTAATTTTGTAGATTTTGATCAGTTTTCACACCAAAAATCCTAACCCCGTGTCTGGTTGATTTCGCCCTTTGAAGGGTTAATCATTCAAAAGCCTTTGAGGGAATGTCACAATTTGATATATGTATGGTTGGTTCTCCCGAAGTGAGAACTATGTGAAAAAAATTTGGTGGACCTTCCCTCAAAGAATAAAAAATCATAAAACAAGGACTATGAATTTATGTTTTGGATGGTAATATCCCTTGGCAAGCCATTGATATTATAGTAAAAAATCAAGAATTATCCAGACTGTGTCTAGTAGCGGGTGATATTCTTTGGCATGCCTTAGGATGTTATTGTGAAAGTACGAGGACTGCCTCTGAACCGCGAGAGGTTAGGGAGCGTTTTATTGGCCATGTATACCGGGTGATAGGTATACCGCTTGCCACGTGGTGTTTGGCCATTTATAAGGCGAAAGTTTGCTACTGGATGTTATGTACGTCGTTCGGCCTTAGATCATGTGGGGTATCATGATCATTTTGTTATTCTCCCACACCTTTATCTTGTAAAGTTTATTGGCCCTAATCCACAAAAATGAGTAATTATGCATAATTTAAATCCCAAAAAAGACGGATAAAATAGGACAAGTCAATTGTATTCTGAAAGCACATTCGATCATATTCTATATTTATACATCCTCATTATGCTCGTATATCTCTCTTTTGTTTTACTTTGGATATATTGTTATTGTCCTTAATTATATTACACTTGTTGAGTATTTGGCTCACTCTTGCTGCCTTTTATTATCTTTAGATTAGCACAAGCTTGTTATACTCGATGGGACAAAGTAGAGACTAGAAGTGAACTAGGGTCTGGACTCGGAAGATCATACCGAAGATCTATATTTTGTAGTTTTGTATATGTTACGGATAATTGTATATATTTGTATTTCAATTTGGCTTATTAATGTATATTGTACATAATGCTGATGATCAGATAGTTTAGTTTTCACTGTGTTTGGATTTATTTGTGCTTCTGCAGATTATTGTGGTTTGTAACAGGTACCTAGTCGCATCTCTCCTTGGCCGACGTTATGTTTAGATACATAGCGTTGGAGCCACGAATATTATGTGGCAATTGGATCCTGTGTGGTTTTGGGTGGTGTCGTTGTATGTTGTCGGATGTTGGAGTTATTTGGATGTATTTTGTGTATTGTGTAAGAGTTTGTACAGGTTTTGTATCAATTTGACGGCCGTATTACAACCAGAATTCTGTCAGATTTTTGACATAGAATACGGTCCGTCACAATGACCTAGCCATTTTTCTAGCTTAATATATAAGGGAAAAGTGAAAGAAAGAATGGAAAAATGGAAAAGAAAAGAAGAGAACAGAAAGTAAAAATAGAAAAAGAAAACAGAATCAGAGAAGGGAAACCCGATTACCAGCTTAAGGTTCAAAATTAAATCTAAAATTTTTTTAGGCAAGAACACCTTCACTTCTTTGATTTGTTGGTTAATTCTTAATGTTATCTTCAAGTATTGTTGATCCAATATTTAAAATCCTTTTCGTTATCGTGCTAGAATAAGCAAAGCTTTGAATTATGCTCCATGAAGTCCAATTTCTACATCTTGTTAATATGTCTAATTTTTCATACTATTAATGGCTGATT
>JAOVVI020010343.1:0-10560 GCA_028571085.2 Nepenthes alata
TTCAGAGGCGTCACAGGGATTCAATACTCTGTTGGGAAAGATTCGTCGCTGGGAATCGGCTCCGCATTAATGGCTTTTTTGTTTTTTGATTGACGGCTATTGGGTGGCGCTCCTTTTTGGAAGCTTGTTGAGCCTTTGTGCAGCTATAAATTGATGGGTTCCCAGGTCGAGTGATTCTTTAGCGAAGAAATGTGGAGTATTTGGCTTGTCTTTCGCCATATGGAGTTTCTCAAAGGAATCAAATAGATCTGCAGGAGATTTGCAGCCGTTGTTGAAGCCTGTTGTCACGCCTTTCTCGTGGGTGCTTCCTCATTGTAACGAGGGTGGTTCAGCCATTCTGCAGTTGTCATATGCCTTCTCTCTAGCTAGCTAGGTTTCTCAGCCACAAGAGGAGCGTTGCCAGGCCGACATGCTGATTTGGGGGATTTCGTTGCATTGAAAGCATGTCATTGCCATCTCTTACTGTGGCTGACCGTTCATATATGCTGCTTGAAGAGGAAGCCTAGAGTTCCATTGAGACGTAGGCGAGTGAGTCGCAGCCCAAGTGGGACTCCTGATGGATGCCTTTCCTTCGCTTGTGGCGAAACCTGTCTCGCAAGAAACATGGGATTGGTGTCCACTCTGCCCGTTCGAGAGTGGAATCGGCTTTGGGGTTGATGCCTCTAAAGGAGGTGATGTGCAACTATACGCCAAACCAATGTTTCCCGGGGTGCCGTTATTCTACTGCTTCTTATACTTTGCTTTATTTTTTATTCTTTTGTACTTTCACTGATGCAAGCCTTGTACTCTGTAAAGAACACTCACAATAATGAATAAAAGTGTTAATTTCTTCCTTTTATCTCTTGTGTCATCGAATTTGCTTTTTACTGCTTCGCTTGGTATGACTCAAGGGTCGTAGGGCCCTCTCACTGCTATACATGCTTGATTGCTTGCTCATTTTGAGTGCCTAGAGGCTTTCGGTCGCTCTTACTAGTACTCATCCCTCGAGTTTGTGCTTGGACCATCGATGGGATGGTTTGGCGGGAACCGCTTACGAGCTTACACCGTTTGTATCCTGCCTTGACTGGCTAATCGATACTAATGGAGGGCGCGCCAATCAGATCTCATCTGCATTTAATAAGCTGAGAACTATAGAGCCATCGCGTCATAATTGCCTTTCTTGAAATGGTGCAATGCTTCAGGGTGTCACCACGTGGAGGGATTTTGTTGGGTGGCAAAATGCCCTTCCCTAATTAAACGGCTCCATCTACTTGGGGAAGTTTTGGCTATTTAAGCGCCAAGGACTTCTCCAATTTGGGCATCCATTTGCTGCTGTGAGGCACAAAATCTTAGCCTACGGTTGTTCCCTCCTTTCTTTTGTTGTAGCCACACTAATGGCAAACGGGGTGCATGTCGTCGTTCCAAGACCGTTGGCAAGGTCGTCTTCCTCTTCATGGTCTGATCCTTCTACCAAGGAATCACGATGGAGAGAGCAAGGGTTGAGAGGCCATGACGAGGTGGAGATTGCCGCAGCGACATCAGAAAGTTGCCACTCAAAGCCTTCAGTCATTGGGCCGACGAGGCCCTTGAGAGCGTCACCAAACTTTGAATTCAAAGGGCATCTAATTCCTCTCAACGCTGAGCACATGAGGGAGCTGGTCAGCCGTTCCGCCGTGTCCAGTGAGCAGTTGAGGGTATTGAGGCCCGGGTGTAGGTCGTTGTTGCTGAAATTGAATGGATTCGAGCACGAGCGGCTCACTTTGAGCAAACATGGTCAGAGGCGAGGAGAGGACATCATAGCTGACTGACATCAATTCGCAAGCCCAGAGACGGATCACTGCTCTTCAGGAGGAACTTGAGTAGTGCTGGGTGCGACTCAGGGAAGAGCATGTCGTTCATGCGTGATTGGAAGCTGAGCTGAAGTCGAGAATCCGATTGGAAGAGCTAGCTCCCATGCTACAAGGAAGGTTCCAGAAAGGCATTCGGCTCAGCTAGAGGATAGCTTCGCTGGTGATGCCTAGCTTTCGCATGTGCCTCTTGGACTCTCAAAATGTTGGCACTCAGACACGCTCAGAGTTGACCAAGTTTATGACTCCCAATCTTTCCAAGCCTGGAGGGAATAGATAGTTGTATTTTGTTAGAGCTAGTCGAGTTTCCCTATAAAGAAACTTTATTGGTGAAACTCCTTAATAAAATTTCTTTAGGGTAAAGCAATTTATCTGTTGTAGTTTATTACGTTCAGATGACTCGATTTGTCGTTCCAGCATGAATTTTGAAAGGGCTACCGTTGTCGGTTTCAGTAGCTAATATCTTCGCATTAACTGTGTGGTGTGACAGTTGGGATTTTGCAGGTGGATGTAGTGTGAGTGAGGGTGGCAATCTATCAGGCGCCTTGATGGGCTACCTTGGATACACGTACGCACTCTGCTGAGAGGACGTGTGTCATGGCCATCATTCAAGGTGACTTTTGCATTTTCCTGCGCAACGCCGCTTGGCCTTTCCTTGTGTTGCCTATATAAGCGACGCTTCCTTACGCCTTTTACAATTTGGTGATTGTTTGCTTCGAGTATCCATGGTGAAGAAGAAAAGCTCTCATTGTTCCTCCATTTGTCAGAAAGTAAGCGACATCAAGTCAGTCCTTTCGGCAAGCGCCAATGCTGCTCTATGGGTTGATTACCATATTCCAAATGACTGGGCCCACCTCCTTCCTTGTGAGGGGGTAGAGCTAATGCACCCCCTGAGGGCTTCATCACTGTGCATGAACACCACCTAAAGGGTGGACTTCGCTTTCCCATGGGGCTGGACCTCTATGGCATCTTCGAGGCGCTCAATATCCCTATACCATGGCTTCACCCTAACACCATCTGCTATCTGGTATCCATGTGCGTCTTCATCAGAATTCATGGTGGTGGGTCTGGCCCACGCTCGGTAAAGGTGATTTTTTGCTTTGTCCAATCGGAGGATTGGCTTTCGATGTCTTCTCACAAAGGTTTTAGTTTCCCGGGCATGAACCCCAACTCAGTGAAAAATTGCAAGAACCACTTTTTCTTCCTAGCGCACCCTCCAGAGTGGGAGATTTCCCATGAGTGGGGTCTTGTGAGTGAGTTCTTCCAAAAAAGCGTGAACAAGGAGGAAGTGAAGCAGGAGAAAGACCTGATCAATTACATCTAGATTGAGATAGAGACGTTCGCCACTCAGGGGTTTTACTTGACCTCTGAGATTTTTGCAACTATTGGGTGGGAGCGTGCGAGTAGCGGTGCGGCGGCTGTCGCCCAAAAGAGGAAAGCTAGGGCCCTGGCCATCAGAGAGTCATCAAGAGAGTCACCCGAGTGGGGTGACTCATCACTATTGTTGGGCTCCTCTTCTAATGAAGACGTGGTGGCCCTAAAGAGGTTGAGGGGGGTCGAAAGAACTTTTAGCAAGAGGGCCTTAATATTGCCTGTTGCATCCGGCCGATCCGCTGGGTCAGCCCCGATGACCCCTACTGCAGCCGTTGTTGCGGTGTAGAAGCCGGAGCTAGAGCATAACATTGGAGCCCCCGAGCGATCTCCGATTCCGACAGTCATTTTGGCTGAGTACGGTGTCCCTCTGGCTAGGTTTCCATCGGGTGAGGGGTCCGCGCCAAGTTCCTTATTTGACATTGAGGCGGGACCCTCCACAGGTGAGTGGCCAGTTGAGTCCTTTGGAGGGTGGTCGTGACTAACGCCGAGGAGGTAATGATCGGCTCAATAGAGCTTGTAGAGGTGATTGATCTAGAGCCTATCGCTGCGCCCTTGGATATTCTGAAGGCAGTCGTTGCACCAGCTAGAGTGTCACCTGAGCCGCTCGTCCCTGGTCCTGAGGTTGCCATTGAGGCCACTACGCTAGAGGAGACTTAAGATGAAGCTGCAGTTTATGAGGCTCTGGTGAGCGAGGCAAAAGGCATTGTCGAGCGGTGAGAGCCCCCATGTGTTTTCGATCCTAGAGTCGCACTAGGTCTCCTTGGCGCTACGGAGGTGCCCTTTATGGAGGTATGATGTCTTTGTTCATCATGTTGGGGATTTGTCTGCCAACTTTTTTTATGTGATGTTTCCTGCATGGTCAGGATTCACGGGCATTTCATCCTTTTTCTCTCTTACAGATCTCGGACATGATTCAGTTTGTCCACACCGCTCTTTCTCAATGAGACTAGCGCACCCACCGAGCTCAAGAAGAGGATAAACAGGCAGCCGAGCAGCGTTGGAAGAGTGAGGTAGCCGTCCTGAAGTAGAAGAACGAACGGGTGAGAGGTGAACTATAGGCTGCTGGGGATCTCATCGTTAGCTGGCAGGACCGGTGCTCCTGAGCTAATCCTGGCTTGCGAGTCTGGCTTTCTCTAGAGGAGATTGCTCGAATTCTAGATGCGAGGTTCTGGGATGGCATACGCCTATGTCATCGTATAGTCTCCATCGCAGCTTCGGGTGTCTCCGCGGGGATTCTTGACCCTCGCAACGATGGGATCGATGATCGCTCGCACCTGATCGACTTCTCAGAGGAGACAAGACCTTCAAACTCGTAAGGTAGTTGCATTTTGTTCACTTTTTCTGTACATAGCTTTTTAAGAGGAACTCTGTAATCTCCAACTTGATTGTAGAATACTTTCTTTTCACTTTGCTTTCTTCCTCTCTCTTTTTTTATGATATGAATCTTATCATTGCGCTGGCTAAGCTGTATTGCTATCGTTGCCAAGGCTCACTTTTGGAGCCTCTTACATTGTGCTTGTCCTTCGGTTGAGGATGTCGTCGCATCTAATGCGTAGTGGGATGCTCTGTCTAATGAATTTGACATCAACACAAGCCCGATGGAGTCTCTTGAGGGATAGCTGGGTTTTGAAGACACAGCAGCTGGACTTTGGGTTTTAGGACATTGCGCGCACGACACTGTCTCGGTGCCCGACCCTATTTAGGGCATCGTCGCTTTCGTGCGCATGGTCCTAGCCCACTTACCATCATTGACTTAGGGTGCTCTCTTCTTCTGAGAAGGTCACCGCACGCCTGCTATTTAGGCTCCCTAAGGTTTTGATGGTCGTTTTGCTGGGAGCTTACAGAGCCACGTGGCCTACCAGTTCGGCCGCATTCAGGCCACTTGGCACAAAGCCAAGGTTCTGTTGCTGCTGATAGCCATCCGGCGCAGAGCTAGAGTTCAAAGTTCAACCACAGGTGGGTCGCTCGGCGCAGGGTCGAGGTTTCGCAACTGCTAAGGGCCTTTCAGCACGGAGCCAAACTTCACAATTCGATCGCATGTGGGCTGCTTGGCGTAAGGCCATGGTTTTGCGGCCGCTAAAGGCCTTTCGACATGGAGCCGAAGCTCATAATTCGACCGCGTGTGGGCCGCTTGGCACGGGGTCAAGGTTTTATGGCTGCTAAGGGCCTTTCAGCGTGGAGTCGGAGTTCAAAATTTGAACACATATGGGTTGCTGGGTGCGTGGCCAAGGTTTTGTGGCCGCTAAAAGCCTTTCGGCGTGGAGCCAAAGTTTAAAATTTGACCGCATGTGGGCCACTTGGCACGGGGCCAAGGTTTCCTTTTACAGGTGGACGAGCGTCCTCCTGACTTGGGGCAGTTTAGGCCGTTTATACTTTATGGAAATGACAAGCAAGCACACACTCCCATGGACAATCAGATAAATTTATTAATGGAAACGTATTACATGTACAACCATTCCAATTCATGTATGCACAACTTATCTGGGCGTGTATGTGCCTCACTGGTAGTACTTCTTGAGGTAGGTGCATTCCAGGTTTGAGGGGCCAGCTTGCAGTTTTTGGTGCGCAGTTTGTATGCTTCGTTTTGGAGGATCACCGAGACAATGAATTGGCCTTTTCAGTTCGGGGGAGCTTATTCCTGTAGGTAGTCTTGCTCGTTGCCTCTACACTTTGAAGGACCAGATCCCCGACCTCGAGCGGGTGAGCCTTCACCCGCTTATTGTAGTATCGAGCAATGCGCTACAGGTAGGTTTCCATCCTTAGGTGCACCGCGTCGCAAACGTTTGAGAGTAGGTCCAGGCACTCTCTGAGCCGCTGGGAGTTACCAATAGGGTCAAAGCATTCGATTCAATGGCTGGGAAGCCCCACTTCGATGGGGATATGACCGCTTCAGCCCCGTAGCAGAGGCTAAAGGGCATCTCCCTCGCAGAGTCGTGCGGTATGACTAGAGCACAGAAGATAACTTATCAGCCCAGGGGCCCCCTGCATCTTCAAGTTTAGTCTTTAGTCCATGCAGCAGCATCCGGTTGGTCACCTCAACCTAGTTGTTAGCCTGTGGGCATGCTATGGACGTGTGAATACACAAGCTCTTGCAGTATTTAGAGAACCGTTTGTCGGTGAATTGGGTTCCATTGTCGGTCACTATGACCTTTGGAATCCCAAACTGACAAATGATATTCTGACAGACAAACTCCGTTACGTTCTATTTGGTTTACGTGCCAAGGGAGTCGCCTCAACCTACTTGGTAAAGTAGTCGATGCCAACGATGAGGAACTTTCTCTGCTCGGAGACCAAGGTTATGGGTCCGAAGATATCGGGCCCCCAGTGCAAAAATGGCCAAGGGGCCTACATGCTGTGCAGCTCTGTGTACAGCTGGTGACTCAGGGATCCGTGGATTTGGCAGCTCTCGTACTTCTTGACAAAGTCCATGGCATCTCGCTTCATTATGGGCCAAAATAAACCTTACCGCGTAATTTTGAATGCAAGGTTTTTCTCTCCGACGTATGAGCCGCACACACCAAGGTGGATTTCGCCCAACGCATATTTGGCTTCCTCCGGCGTGTGGCATTTCAGGTAGAGTGTCGAGTATCCCCGCCGGTATAGTCTCTCGTCGATGATCGTGTACCAGCCAGTCGTCTTCTTTAATCCGCTTGGCCTCTTTAGGGTGTTCTGGCAGTGTTTCGTTCGTCAGGTACTTCCAGTACGCAGTCATCTAGTTGTTGTCTTCGACAATTTGTAGCACCTCACATTCCGGCCTGTCAATGCTAGGGACGGCTCGAACCTCATGCATGTTCCTAGCATACTTCTCCTGAGATCCCATTGCTACGTCCTTGGCTAGCTGGTCAGCCTTCCAGTTCTCCACTCTCGGGATGTGCTTAATTTTAAACTTTTCAAACACCTGGGCTTGGGCATTTGCCTTTGCTAAGTATTTATTGAGCTGTGGGTTTGATGCCATGAAGGCTCCCTAGATCTGGTTGACCATTAACTCTGAATCGCTGCGCACAACCAACGCTCTTACAGAACATTTCTTAGCCAGCTGGAGCCCTGCAAAGAGGGCTTCATATTCCGCTACATTGTTGATGGATGGGAATCCAAGCGTAAGAGAGTACTTAATTTCTGAGCCGTCGGGTGTTCCAAGCATGAATCCGGCCCCATTGCCAGTTTGCATGGCCGATTTGTTGATGTTAAGAATCCACATAGGGACGCTCATGACATCTGTGTCTTTGGTCTGGTCTGGGGTGTCGAGGACTAGGGTCATCGTCTCGACTATGAAGTCCACAAGGGCTTGGCCCTTAAGGGCTGGCCTCGGTCAGAACTCTACGTTGAACTCGCCTAACTCTATGGCCCACTTGACAAGTCATCCGGACATCTCAGTCTTTTGCAGAATCACCTTCAGAAGCTGGTCAATCAGCATGACGATTTGGTGTGCTTGAAAATATGGTCTCAACTTCTAGGCAGAGTAGATGAGGGCTAAGGTGATTCTCTCGGTTTGAGGGTAATGGGACTCCATGTCCGTCAGCACTTTGCTCACATAACACACGGGACATTACACATTCCCCTACTGCTGAATAAGGACCAAACTGAGAGCTGTGTTTGACACTGCCAGGTAGAGATGTAGCCCATGTCCTCCGAAGGGGAGGTTAGGAGTGGAGGATTGGCGAGATACGCTTTTAGCTCCTGCAACACATCCTTGCACTCGTCCGTCCATCGGAATCCGGCTGCCTTGGTACCCCTGAGGGCCTTAAAGAACGGTAGATATTTCTCTGTAGACTTGGCAAGGAATCACGAGAGGGCGGTGAGCCTCCCTGTGTGCTTTTGGGCTTCCTTCATGGTCCGCGGATGGGTCATATCGAGGATGGCTCTGATTTTCTTCGGGTTTACTTTGATACCGTGTTGGGATACTATGAAGCCCAGAAATTTTTTGGAGGTCACCCCGAACACGCACTTGGCCAGATTGAGCTTCATCCTGTGGGGTTGAAGCACCTCGAAGGTTTTTGCCAGGTCTCGGACGTGGTCATTGGCTACTTTTCTTCTGACGAACATGTCATCTACGTATGCCTCCACGTTCCTATCGATCTGGGTTTCAAACATCTTGTTCACCAACACTGCTAAGTCATGCCAGCGTTATCCAGATTGAAGGGCATGACCTCGTAGCAGTATTATAACGACCCAGGTTCCGAAACATAGTAGTTCGTAGTCATTAAGCTAATATAATTAAGGTTAGGATAAATTGATTAAGGAAAAATGAGGAGAAAATTTATTTTGAGTGCAAAATAGGTTCTAGGGCCTCTGCACCCGAAGCATGCCCGAGGCACCACCCGAGCGCATTTAATAGAATGTGTGTGACCAAAACGCACTCGATGCATCACCCGGGCACGAACAACATAATCAACCCCTCAACGGGCGCTTGACTAGCACTCGAGCATGATTCTCGGTTGTGTCTGGGTGCTGATGCATGCTTGAGCGGCGCTCAAGCGCTCTCTAGAAGTTTTCCACCGACTTATTTCATGCTTATAAAGAGGAGGGAGAGAGGAAAAAGTGCAAGCAAGCAGCGTGAGCAACAGGGGAGGAGAGGAGAAGAAAGGGAAGGGAAAGGAGAAAGAGAAGGAAAAATTTACAAGTTTCAGTCCAATCAAAGTAAGAGAATCGGTCCATTAGGCTGAGGTAAATATACTTCTAAGCTTTATTTTCATTATTACTGTATTTTTACATCTCCACTTCGGTATTTATGCTCTAAATTTCTCCTATTTAAGATTTACTTTGAATAATGCGTGTGTTTCATGAATTATGGATCTTTAGATCACAATAATATGAATTATGAATCTTCAGATCACAAGAATATGAATTATGGATCTTCGAATCACAAGAATATGAATTACAGATATTCGGATCACAAGGATATGAATTATGGATCTTCGGATCACAAGGATATGAATTATGGATCTTCGGATCACAAGTAAGAACCAAGTGTATTGATACTCAAGAACCAAGGAAGAAGACATAAGGAGGATCATATAATTAAGTTGTTTTACACAAGAACTAATATCTTTGAGGATATTTCCTTATATTTATGCATTGTTTCATGTTTTAACTTGTTTGCTTGCATGTTTACATTGCATGTTTCTATTTTCATGTTCTTTTCTCTATATGTATTTATACGTTTACGTGAATATCTCCTGTCTTTGGTTTTTATGGTACCTTGTTGAGCCTTCAGCTCACCCCTTACTTTTATTCCCCTCTAGATAAGCAAAAGCCTGAAAAGGATGAAAGATGGGATTAGCTAGAAGGAAGGAAGCCTTAGAGCTTGAAGACCTTTGAGGATTTTGAAGACCTGGAAGAATTGTGAATGTACATGAATTATTTTTAAATGAACATTGTATATTGTGATGTAGTACATTTTATATTGTGATGGGAATATTGTTTGTTTTTGTTTTCACAGATCAATATATGGGTATAGTTGCTTCCACATTATTGTTATGGATTTTGTTTTGGTTTTTAGATGACATTTTGTTTAGACCCAATACGATAGTTAGAAGTACTATGTTGGAGTTATGGATGATATGGTATATGTTGATTTTGTGAATGATTTGTAGTCGTGTTGTGATTTGAAATTGTTAAATTAGTAGTTTATGTATATTGCAGGGTTGTCTGTATGGATTTAGCCCATTTTTAGAGGAAGCACTACCCAATTTTCTACAGAATTGAATGTATTAAATATAGGGCATTAGTTTAGTATGATATTAAAGGAAGGTCCTTTAAAGATGAAAATCCATTTCTGTTACAAATGGTATCAGAGAAAAGAGATACATTAGGTTTGGTTGGAATTGTATGCAGAATCTTAGGATTAATTAAGAATGATCGAATAAGTAAATAAAGGCGTAGAATGATAAAGTTGGATTGAATAGTCTGAGGTATCTTAGTTTGCATAAGTTAGATTTGAATTTAGTGTTCAAGTTGACTGATATTAATTTTAGGCTTATGTTAATCGATTTTAGGTTTAAAGATCTAGGTTAATCTACCCGGAGTTGAGGTTTTCAGGTCGGTAAATCATTAGAAATGGTGTGCTTGGGTTAACCTAGCAAGTATGACGGATAAAGTGGAATTGATGAGTTGAGGCTAATGTAACTTCGAGTTGATTCTCGGTATAGTGAAATTTAAAATGTTGATTTACGGTTGATTTAGTAGAGATTGGGTACTTGCAATTTGGGTGATTCTAAATTTGAAATGGGTAAATGTAGTTAGGATAAGTTGAAATGTTTAGGTGCTAGCCTCTAGGTTTAATTCTAAAATGCACTGATTGATTGTAACCCCTCCCTCTAATCTGGTTATTCGAGATCAACTAACCTTGTGATGTTTTGGC
>JAOVVI020010345.1:0-13125 GCA_028571085.2 Nepenthes alata
TGATTCTGTTAGCAAGAATTTTGGATATCACTTTGTAAATTACGTTGCAACATGAAATCGAACGATAGTCAGTGACTGAGCGCGGGGACTGGACCTTAGGAATAAGGCTGATCATAGTGGTGTATGATTTTAGTGATAGCAGTTATCATTTTAGTGATGAAAGTAGATAGTTAAGCTACCAATGAGTAACCTTAATTTAGGAAAAGTGTTAGACCACACAATTAAAATTTCAAACTCAAAATCAAAAACAATTTTTAATATTGTCTCACTTGGTCCATACTTCACTTGGCATGATATTTCAAACCCATTATTTCACATTCTTAAGAAATAAAATATATAAATTATAGTAATATATCATCAATTAATGAGTATTATATTTTATGCATTATAGTACATTATTTTTTTGATAGCCAATATGTGACACTTCTTAATGAATAAACATTGTATTTACTCATAACTCCAACTATTGATACTTTAAAAAAAAGAAGTTAACTAATGTGAATACAAATCTTGAAAAAATATCATAGACAAATAGAAATTTAATAAAAATATCATTATCTAGATAATTAAAATCACTTAATGGAACTTAATCTCATTTTGATTATATGATCGTTGAATCTCAACAATAGTATATCTTTTGTCGAATGATTAGCAATCATCAATTTAATACTATGGTATCTAATGACCACTTTTTTCTTTAATCTATTCCTTTATAGCTAAACGTTCTATATTGATATATTTACTTCATCTATTACTTTTATTATTTTTAACCAAAAATATAATAGCTAAATTATCATAATATATTTTTAATGACCTTGAGGCGGAATTCATCACTCTAATCTCAGATATAAAATTTCTCATCTATGTACCATTTTTATAGCCTCAAAATAGGAAATAAATTCATTCTCGATAGTAGAAATAACTGTTAGGGTCTGCTTTGTAATTTTTCAAGATATAATTTTGCTAATTATATAAACACATCCAAATATCAATTTATATGAATCAACATATCCAATGAGATTTGAATTCGAGTAGTCAAATACTTTTAAATTATCAATCTGTCTATACATTAGCATGTAGTTGTTGGTATTTTAAATATATTTCATCACTTTCTTAATAATTTTTTAGAGATCTATATCTGGATTCCTCTAATATTTTTATACTATTTCCACAACAAAAGTAATATTAGATCTTGTGTAGACCTACACATACATTAGGCTTCATACATGTTTTTTCTTGAACATGTTGTCCTTTATAATATGAGCTATATTTGGTGAATAATAATTTATCATGAATTTCTCTAAAATTTTATTGATATAAGTTTTCTAAGATAAATTTAAAATACCTTATAGTATATCTTGATGGATCTTAATTCTAATAATGAAAGATAATAACCCATGTCGTTTATTTAAAATTTATTAAAGAGAAATTATTTCACATCATATAATAAACCTTCATAATTAGATATAAATAAAATATTATCCACATATATTATAAGAAAATAAATCATACTCCAATTAACATTCTAATATATATATTAATCTATAATATTATCTCCAAAATCAAATAAAAAATGACATCATTAAACTTTATATGCCATTGATAGGCGGCCTGTTTTGATTAATGTAAAAATTTCTTGAACCAACATACAATTACTTACCAATTTTAGATGAGAATTCTTCTAGTTATTTTATATAAAAATCTTACTATAGGTCACCATTATCACGTCCCAAATTCTATTTCCATACTCAACACTTAACCAATTATCATTAATTAGCTAATTAGTCATCTAAATTGCTTTGGACGTGAATGCCACGTCGATACCTTGATCGACTATCTCGGATAAATCATGAACAATCTGATTTATTAGAATAACATTGGTTGCTTGTGAAGCCACACCGAATAGTTAGTCAACTTTAAATTAAATTTAAAAGGTGTTATGAATAACAATCAATCTATCATTTGAAATTAAATGTTGATAATTTGAATAATTTTTTAAAAAACTATATTTTTGGATCAAATGCTCTAACTAATCAAGTATTTCTCAAAAAATATTGTATATTTTGATTTCATAATCCTAATACTTTAAGATGGACAGTGAAATCTATATTTCTTAGACCTTTCAGTATACCCAATGAATATCCATTAATAGTCTTTGGATTTAACTTTTTTTTTTATAGGTTATAACTCTTACTTTAGAAAAATATCCCCAAATGTGTATATGTCATAAATTTAATTTTTAATTTTTTGATAACTTAAAAGAAATTTTTGGAATGACCTTTGCTATAATATTGTTTAATATATATATTACTATTTTAATATTTTAGCCCATAATAATTTTGAAAGATTGGAGTTGCTAAACATACTTCACACCATGTTAAAAAATACTTATTTTTTTTCCTACTACATTATTATGGTTTAAAGAATTAGGTATAGTATATTGGATAATTATCCTATACTTTTAAAAAAACTTTATAAAAATGATAGATACCTATCCATTTTTAATATATCTACTATTGTATGCTCCACATCCATCTAACCTTATGATTTTAATTTATTTGTATATTATTTTTTTATTTTAACTTTAAATATTTTAATGACATCTGATGCTTCCTCCTGTTGAAAGTATGTAGATATACATATAATGTGAGTAATAATCAATGAAGAAAATGAAATACTTCAAATCATATGAGTTCATATCTATACTATAAATATTTATATGTATGGTCTCAAATATATTCAAACTCCTCTTGACACATTTTATTATTTTATTGATCTTCTTTCCTTTTATATATATATAAATATTTTAAAAAAACTTTACAAAAGGATAAGTACTTATCCATTCTCGGTGTATTTACTGTTGTATACTCCATATCTATCTAATCTTATAATTTTAATTTATTTTTTTATTATTTTTCTTCTTTAACTTTAAATATTTGAACGACATTTGATACTTTTTCTTGTTGAAAACACGTAAATATATATATATATATATATATATATATATATTGTGAGTAATAATTAATGAAGAAGAAAAAATACTTCAAACCATGTGAGTTCATGTCTAAACCATAAATATTTATATGTATGATCTCAAATATGGTTGAACTTCTCTTGGCACATTTCTTTATCTTATTGATTTACTTTTCTTTTATATTGTCCATATAAGTCTCAAAATTAATAAAATTTAAAATGTTAAATAATTTATTATTTATTAACGTTTTAATCCTTTCTATAATAATATATCCTAATCTTTGATATCACAATATAAAAGAATATTTGTTCTTATCACATTGTTTAACACCGGGATAAACATAAATAATATTATAAGGGGTATCATTTTATAAATTGATAAAATAAAAATAATTATTTAGAAAATCATTTTTAATAATATCAAACTTAAAAAGTAAATTAAATGATGAGTTTAAAAATATAATAAAATATTTAAAAAATATAAATCTCAAAACTGATATTAAATTTTTAGAAAAATTTTAGAATACAAAATATCCTTTTTAAAATTAAAATAAAGCCACTACTTAATTAAAATTGCACATCCTGCCTCCATAAGCGAATGCATATTGTTTTCAAAAAAAATACTCTACTTACTTTCCATTGACTTCCTTAAGTTCTATAAACTTATTCTTCTCAAACCAATTTTAAAATTTAACACAAAGCTTCTTCATATATTCCTTCTTCTTATAAAAAAAATATTTAGATTCTTTCTGTTGCGTTCCAGATTCGTGGTCTCCGGTGCAACATAAATATTTGAGGGTGAAAAGATGAAGAGAGGGAGAGAAAAATATCAGAATTTACGTGGAAAACATCTCCTTGAATGAAGAGAAAAAATCACGAGGCTCAAGGCTTGAATGATACTTCACTATGGATGAAAGAGTTATAAGTACAAGTTGTGGGATTATTTTTCTTTTTTTTCTTCCTTGCCTCTCTCCTTAGAATCCCCTTTTATCTTGTTGGATTTTCTTCCTTAAAAAAAAAAACCTTCTTTAGAGTTTTGAAAAGGTATTTATAGTGGGAGATTGCCTCTTAGGAAAGGTTCACGTGGCTGTCGGCGTATGGTGGGAGGCTGTCCACCTGCCCTACTGGCAGGGCTATGCGGTGTCAGGCATGTTGGGAGGTTATCCACCTGCTTTGCTGGCCGTGTCAGGCACGTTGGCGTGTGCAGTGAGGCAAGCTGTCGGCGCCGTTGATTGGGCCGTACCGTGTCAGGCGAGCAAGCCCTTGATGTCAGTCTTGAAGTGACAATGCGTGCTCTAAGCGTCATTATGTCCTGTGGAGGCGGAGTTTTGCAGAGGTTGCGCGCTTCTTGGTAATAGTAAAGATGCTAAGTTGGCGCTCTCGAACGTTGATTGCTCCTATTGACCATTGAGGGATCCGTGGCTCTCTGTGGAAAGTCCTCGGGTCCCTGTGTCAACAGTTGACCTCTCAGGTTATTCTGGGCCCATAGGAGTGTCTGAGGTGCTCAAACTTCTTACGCTGAAATAGGGTCTTGGACATTTTAAACCCTCTTGGGCCTTGTGGCTGTCCTTTTTGGGTCGTGTTTTATGGGCCCCGAGATATTTGAACCCAACACTTTCATAATATCAGCTTGTGAAGGTATTTTATCTTTTTTTCTTCTAATAACTTGGACTTTATTTTTTTTATATTTTATCATAAATATACTTTTACCTAATTTAATCACAAATTTTCCTTAAATTTGAACAGATATGATCATAAGTGTATTTATCAATTATTTATCTATATGTATGTTAAAAATATTTTAAGAGGCCCATATTATAGTGAAAAAGGGTTCTGAATATAGTGTATAAGATAATATTTAGACATATTAATTAAATACTTTTTAACTGAATTGCCATGTCTCTCATTAGTATGATGTGTCAGTGAGTCATAAAGATTAAAATTTTATAATTAAAGTGTTGGTAAGTGTTTTATTTGAAATCTTAAATTGATCATCGGTAATCTTTAATAAATCCTGAACATTATTATATTAATTAATAAAACTATGAATATAAAAAAGACTTGACATTTATAAATATCAAATTAAGCCTATTAGATGCTCCTATCATTTATAAAGAACAATATCGACCAAAGCATTAATTTTGATGAAAGTGAGTTGTTTGTCGTTTCATATAAATATCCATCCACACTAAATGAAAAAATAATTCTCTCATTTTAAATCTTATAGTTATCATTTTTTTAATTTAAAAATATTATATTATAAAAGATTTATAGATTGCACAATTATTTAAAATTAAAATTACATGTTTAGGTTACAATATGTTGAGACTAATAAACATATTTTATCAATATAAAACATATTTTACAAATCAAATAATATAAAAATTACCGATAGACCAAAATTTTAATTCAACTAGGATGTTGATTACTTCAACTAGCCCCTTCATTCCTTGAATAAATCTTTTAGTCGTTGAGAGGGTTGCCTAAAAGTGGTAATTTATTTAATATAATAAAAATTTTCATGGAATAAAAATTATTATATTAAATAAGATTAATCACAATTAATATATTTATATTATTTGTAATTGTAATATATAATTTTATTAATTAATGGTGTTTTAACTAATATCTAATTAATTAAATTTATATAAAACACTGGATATTTAATATATATATATATATATATATATATGATGGGTCTACCCACGAC
Organism: Nepenthes alata; assembly: GCA_028571085.2. Taxonomy (NCBI): domain Eukaryota; kingdom Viridiplantae; phylum Streptophyta; class Magnoliopsida; order Caryophyllales; family Nepenthaceae; genus Nepenthes; species Nepenthes alata. The sequence goes on from JAOVVI020010345.1 coordinate 5,684, forward strand.
ACGGGCCGATCAGTCATGACAAGGGACGATCCGGTGGTCAGCCCATTAGCCAGCGAGGTCCAACAGAAAAGTGAAGCCTAGAAACCGTCCAACCAACCCATCTATTGTGAACAAGCCCATGGGGGACCAACGGTCTAACCTCAGGGGATAACCTCTATAACTCCACCAATTGTAACAAAGTTCACCTTTTACCTCAGCGATAGTAGTCTGGTAGCGCAGAAGACGCTGGCGTGGCAGGTCTCAACCAATGGTGTTAGCAGTCAACCATGAAAAATCGCCATACTCGTCGACCAACAGCAGCCTAAGCAACCCACATGAGGGAAGGCCTGACCTTTGTCGGCTACCACCAGTCACGGTCACATCATCGTCACAACATGACATCTGACACAGTGGTTCCCATAAATGCCTAGCGGTCGACGAATCTCGGAGGAATACCTGTATCACTCTTGGCGTCAAAGCCTTCTCCACGAAGCATTATAAATTTTCTCAACGTTCACATGATGAGTGAGAGCAACTCTCAGTGAAAAAAATGCCCACGAACGAGACTCAAGAGCCAAGAGAGAACTAAACTCTCTTTCCCAGCATAACACTTTCTCTCCCCACGGTGAGCCACTTCCTACTAAGTGCATCCACCGAGTGCAACCCTAGTGAGCTAACAACCGTATGCAACTGGAAAATAGCCCAATCCTTTCTCTCCAAGCCGTCCCACGTCAGGCGCACCAACGGGAGCCAATCCTCCTCTCACATCCCCCATTTACGTGTAACTCTATATTATCTAACATCCTCCTTACGTCTTTCTATTTCTTAATAAACATTTCTGGCTTGAGTATTAGATGATATATTGAGAAGTGAGTTCTTTAAATTTTCTGACATTTTATTCATAGTTTGTGGTGCACAAGTTCCAGGTGGTAGCGATAGAAATCGAAACCGCTCTAGTTTGACTTACAGCAGAAGATTGAGTGGTTCCCTAATCCGTACCACAACCCAGGAACTAGATACGCATCATTGGCGTCGTTGCCAGGAAAACAACGTAAAAGTCCAACTACCAACCACCACACATCTAGCAGTAGAAATGGTCAAGATGAGAGTGCAAACCAGTGTGCCACCTAGGGACACTGCCACCCAAGGGAACTACCCCTCCGCCGGTAGCCACATGGGTGAGCATCCCAAGACTGATGTTCACATGTTGGCGGCCTAAATGTGAGACGTCTTTAGAATGCTCCAAAGGATCAGAAGCCTAATGGATGCGCAACAACAGGGGGCTCCCACCTCCACGGCACAAATATTGTTTTCCAAAAAGAAGAACCGAAGACCAAAGCCCTTAGCCAAGAAGACCCTATGGCCCGACGAGGCAGGGACCTAGGAGGCCTAGAGCAGTAGGGACCGAACAAGGCCGGAGGGCTACCCGAGCCACAGAACACGAGACAAGAGCCCTGAGCAGGGGAACCCTTGTTACCCTCGTAGCGACCAAAGACCCTCAACACAAGGAGAAGCCTCCTACAGCGCAAGGTCACCACGAGTCTAAAGCTGCATAGCCGCGCACCCATCTTCAAACCACTCAGAGTTGAGGACTTTCCTCAACGCCAAGAGGGTTCCCTCCACCTCCCACATGGAGGAGAAGATAGAAAAGATATGGCAACGCGTCTTCAAGGGCAATGCCGAGGGAAGGGCTGTAGACCTGAGGAGGTCGCCCTTCGCGGTGGAGATCTGCACGCAGCCACTCCCCCACGAGTTCAAAATGCCAGCCCTCGAGCTGTATGATCGAAGTGCTAACCCGATGGACCACATGGACCACTTTCACATGCTGTTGAGCTTCCAGGGATTAGGTGGGGCAGCCATGTGCTAGTGCTTTCCTTTAACACTCAAAGGAGATGCTTGCATTTGGTTCTACAGCCTTGAGCCAAATTTCATCCAGACATTTGCAGAGCTTGCCGACTGCTTCCTATCCCAATGCACCACCAGCCGAAGGGAGGTGAAACAACCGTGGCGCTTGGTCCAGCTTCGGCAGTAATGAGACGAGAGCCTGAAGCGCTTCCTGATCCACATCATCATGGAGACATGAAGGATATCTGGATTCACTAAGCAAGTGAAGCTCAATGCTTTCATCGCCACCTTAGATCCCGGAGACTTCTTCAAGTACCTGACTCACCAAAATCCTCAGACTTTTAGGGAAACTGAGGCCATCGCCCAGGCTTACAGTACGGTCAAGGAGGCCAATGAGGTGAAACACCCAAAGTGCACATACCGGCCATCGAAGAGGCCAATGAATGAGAAGAATATAGAACGGGGATGATTACTGTCCCCGAGGGCTGCACAAGCAGTTAGGGATGGAGTCAGGGCCCCGGAAGGAGTTTTGACTGTAGGACCTAACCCCTTGATTGATATGGGTACAAATATCATAATATAGATCTGAGACAAGAAGTTTTTGAAATGGCCTAAGGCCCTAAAGAACCTGAGGTGGGAGACCAGACAAATATTGTCATTACCCCTGGTCTCTAGGTCACAGAATTGAAAACTGTCAGACCCTGCAGAAGGAAATCGAAGACATGATTCACTAGGGGAATTTGACGAGATTCCTATAAAACCCGGGACAGGCACCCACAGCTGCAGTGGAAGACGTGCAGGAACAGCCGAGGAATCAAGTGGCGACTGGGGTTGTCAATATGATAACAACCAGGTCGGTGAAGGTTAATGTCCAGGACTGCCCAGAGAGCACTTCCAGTAGCAAGAAGCCAAGTGTAGAGGCTAGGATTGACGTTATTAGTTTTAGCAATGACGATATGATACATGTAATGACCCCTCTTTTTGACCCCCTGATTGTTTATGTCATCATTTTGGATGGTATCATAGACTATCAACTGAAACGAGTCTTCGTTGATAATAAAAGCTCTCATAACTTATTGTATCTTGATACTATCTTTAAATTTAGACTAAAAAAGAGTCAGATGAGGCCCACCAAGGGACCCTTGTATGGCCTAAACAATAAGCCAATGACCGTACAAGGAGTTGTTCAACTAGAGGTGACACTGGGGATGTACCCACGCACAGCTTCTCGAATGCTTACATTCCTTATTGTCGGCCTCCCATATGTCTACAACGCGATCTTGGGATGGCCTTGCCTGACCTCTTTTAGGACAGTGACGTCGATCCCACACCTAAAGATGAAATTCTCGACATCTTGCGGCGTAGGAGAAGTTGTGGGAGATTAAGTGATGGATCAAACGTGCTACCTGTCCCAAATAACTCTGGCGAACCCAACCCAACTGATTAGAGACCTTAATTTTCGTGATGAGGCTACTCTCCAGTAAGCACAATTAGGGGAGTCAATTGATGAGATCTCTTTGAACCTCACCAAGCTAGAAAAGTGCATACACATCAGTAGCTCCCTTTCAGGACCCGTTCGTGACTAGCTAGTCACTTTCCTTTGGCAGAATACCAATATCTTTGCGTAGACTCCCACCAATATGTTGGGAATACCGACTGGAGTAATGGTCTACAAGTTAAACCTTGATCCCATTCATAAGCCCGTCCAACAGAAGTGTAGGAACCACTTAGTAGAGAAACTAGTCGTCATTCAAAAAGAAGTAAAAAACCTACTCGATGTGGGGTTCATTAAGGAGGTACAATACCCCAATTGATTGTTAAACATTGTCCTCATCAAGAAGAACAATGAAAAGTGGCAGATGTGTGTGAATTTTACCAACGTAAATAAGGCGTGCTCGAAGGATAGTTTTTCACTATAAAGTATCGACTAGTTGGTGCACTCCATCCCGGCCACGGGCTGCTTAGTTTTATGGATGCTTACTCCAAATATAATCAGATCAGGATGTGTCTGGATGACAAGGAGTACACCACTTTTACGACGGATTAGGGGACCTATTGTTACAATGTCATACCTTTCAGTTTGAAGAACTTTTGGGCCACCTATCAACGACTGGTGAACAAGATGTTCAAACTCCAGATCGGCCAAAACGTGAATGTGTACGTAGACGACATTCTCATCAAGAGTAAAGTCACCGACGACCACGTTCATGATCTAAACGAGTCCTTTGAGGTCCTCTGGGTGCACCAAATAAAACTCAACCTTACCAAGTACGTCTTCGGGGTGATCTCCAAGAAGTTCCTAGGTTTCATAGTGTCTCAATGGAAATTAAGGCTAACCCCTAGAAGATAAAGGCCATCGTCAATATGAGTTCTCCTCGGACTGTGAAAGAGGTCCAGAAACTCACTAAGAGGCTCACTGCCCTCTCACGGTTCCTAGCAAAATTAGTGGAAAAATACTTACTGTTCTTCAAAGCCTTAAGAGGACCAAAGTAATAGGATTTTAGTGGACGGCCAAGTGTGATACTGCATTCCAAGAGCTCAAGGAATACCTCTCCCTTCCTCCTCTCCCGACTTTACCTCAACAGGGCAAAGAGCTGTATCTATATATGGCAATTTCAAGCACGACGCTGAACTCGATTTTGATTTGGCAGTAGTCCGGCATGCAACGATCGGTGTACTATGTTAGTATGGTCCTGACTGACACTGAGAGCCAATACATGCGTGCCGAAAGGATAGCGTTAGCCTTAGTATACTCCTCCCCAAAGTTGCGGCTTTACTTCCAAGCGCACAATATCGTCATCCTAACAGACCAACCCTTGAAAGGGATATTGCAAAAGCCAGACACTTCTGGATGATTGGTCAAGTGGCAACAGAGTTGGGAGAGTTCGACGTGAAGTTTCCGGCGTGACCAGTAATGAAAGACCAAGCCCTCGCAGACTTTATAGTCGAGTCGGTGATCCCAATTCCTGACGTCCCTGACTACACCGGAGATATGAATAAGCTGGATGTTCTAACATGGATCTTGAACATCAATGGTTCATCAACGCAGGCAGGCAGCGGAGCGGGCGTGGTTCTAAGAACCCTAGACGGGTCAGAGATTAAATACCCTATCACCCTTAGGTTCTCGGCCACCAATAACGTCGCCAAGTACAAGGGGCTCATCATTGGACTTTGGCTCACAAGGAGTGCTCGGCCAGGTCACTTATTGTCTGTAGCAATTTTGAGCTGGTTGTCAACCAAATTCGAGGGAGTTATGAGGTGTCCAATCCACAACTCACAAAGTGCCTTCCCAGGGCAAGGGACTAATCTAGGTGTTCGATCAAGTTGAGGTAGTCCACATTCCTAGGGAAGAGAATTGGAAGGCCAACCAACTGGTAAGAGCGGCGGCAATTGGTAGCCTGGAGCAATACTCTAAGGATATGCGGGGACTCCTAACCATCCCAAGCGTCGATGACCTCGAGGGCGAGGTACTGCAAGTAGTCGACAACGATAACTGGATGATTCCGTACCGAAAGTATTTGATTGACGGCACCCTATCGAGAACCCAAACGAGACAAAACATGTGAGAAAGACAGTGGGGTGGTACACCCGTCGGGGATACTCGGTATCTTACATGAGGTGCCTAACACCAGAAGATGCCAATTATGCACTGAGTGAAGTGCACCTCAGAGTCTATGGCTTATACATAGGGGCAAGAACTTAGCCTCCAAAGTAATGAGACAAGGCTTATTCTAGCCATCGATAAAGTGTGACACCATGGAGTTTGTGAAGAAGTGCAAAAGCTGCCAACTCCATGGGAACATATCTCACTAGCCGCACATAGAGTTGCAAGCCCTCCATATGCCCTAGCCATTCGCGCAATGGAGGCTTGACATTCTCAGGCCACTGCCCGTGACGTCCGAACAAAGGAAGTTCATTATAGTGGGCATTGATTACTTCACCAAGTGGGTGGAGGCATCCCCACTAGCGTGGATAATGAAGTAGAATGTAACAGAGTTTGTTTGCCTTTTTGGGATTCTCGTGGTTATAGTGACAAACAACGAAGCCCAATTTACTGACAAACGATTCTCCAAGTACTATGCAAGTCCACAGATAAAGTTAGTTCACACCTAAATGGCCTACCTGTAAGCCAACGGGTAGGTAGAAGTGACGAACCAAGCTTTTCTCCACTGATTAAAGACCAAATTGAAAGATGCTGGGGACTCTTGGGTTGATGAGTTGCATTCCATCCTCTGGTCATACAAGATCACCTCCAGAAAATCAACCCGCGAAATACCCTTCAGCCTATACTATGGAATAGAGGCAGTCGTCTTGGTGGGAGTTGTTCTGCGCACCCTGTATGTTAAAAGCTTCGACCCCCTCAGCAACCTTCAAAGGCTCAGGGAGCACCTTAACCTGCTCAAGGAGACTTGAGATGCAGCACGCCTTTGAACTACAGTGTACCAGCAGCGAATCACATGGTACTATAATAAAAGGGTAAAAGCCTGCTAATTTGAGGTGGCAAGTCACATCCTATATAGTGTAAAGGAAACCGGAAAAATTACCAATAGGAACAAGCTCTCTTTGAATTAGAAGGGACCATTTCTCGTCTCGGCAATCTCCCATAATAGTGTGTACAAGTTGCGCACCCAGGACGGCAAGCTCGTCCTAAGGACATGGAACGCCACGCACCTCCAAAAGTACTACTAATGAGACTCAACCGAGTCTAGGTAATAACCTCATGCATCATTCTGAATGCTTGTAACTGTATCACATCTTTAATCAATAAAATTGTTGTCTATTTATATGTACTTGCCCATGTGATTGTATATGTGTTTGTTATTATATCAAATCAAGTGACCCGAATTGCCCCTAAGTTAGGCAGGATTCCTCCTAACCTGCTTTGCGACCCAATGGCGGTCGAAGAACCTCAACCCCGAGCCGAGCGGTCTATTAAACAGTTAAATTTTAAACCTTGATTCCGCATCAAGTGGTCCAGCGGTGGCTGAGAAGCAGACCTGGGGACTCTTAGAACTTGTAACCAAATGGCCTACAAAACCTTAGATGGCTTCTACAACAGTCGTGCAATGACCTCCCCCCGACAAAGAGAGTACCCTTGGTCAACGGATTAGGACCAGACACACATGGGCAACAATGTCCTGGGATAGGACTGAGTGCCAATATGGCAATGCGCCGGCGATGGCTTATGACTTTGCTAGGGCCCGGCTACTGCGACCATGAAACCCAGCTAGTCCTAGTGAGGCTCACCTCCGGGTGTGTGATCACATCCTACCTGCAAGATAGAGCACCCTATAGGATGAAGGTGCCACAATGTTCCCTTCCCAAAGGAATGAGCACCATTAGACCAATGCGCCACAGACGGACACAACAACGATAGGTGTAACGCTTATCTAGACGAACAAAGAAAAAGTAATTCTACATGGAAGCCCAATCAATCAACCATAAGGATCATAATAATCAGATTGGTTTCATTACAATCTATCCTGAATATACAAGCGATCCATATCCACAAAAAATAAAAAGAAAGGGGGGATCTAGCGGGCTAGAGAAGTCTGGCTCTGCTGCCAGTCACTGCTCGGCTGGGAAGATGAAGGTTCGACCGTCCTCATGAGAGGAAA
>JAOVVI020010346.1:0-13123 GCA_028571085.2 Nepenthes alata
TTTTGATTTTTATGTTTAGCAGTGTAAAAAAAAAAAAAAAAAATCTATTTGTCTCATTGCTTAAAATTCTATCAATAATTCTTTTTTTTTTTCATATATAAGACTCAATAAAAATAAAAAATAAAAAATAAAAAATAAAAATAAAATACATATATAGAGAAAAAAACTATCAATAAGTAATAAATAATTGAAATATTTAACATTGCTGTTTGATGGGTTTTTTTTATTATTTTCTCGTTGAGATGAGAAGTCATTTTTACGTAAGAACGGCGTCGTTACTTGCACTCTTCATCGTCCCCATTCCTTCTGGATCTGAAAATCAAGATAAAATAGATAGCAGCATCAGATTTAACCTACTTTTCGTGGTTTCCCCGCCCAAAAAATTCGATAATTCGATTTTTGAATTTTCACTCTATTCACGTTCCCCACTCTCACTCCCTCTCCCCCCGGGATTCGGAGTGCTCTCAGCGCTCAACTGCTACATCGCAGTAACCAAGGGCAGTTTCCGTTCTCCGATTTCGTCAATATCTAACCACTACTAGAACTCTCTAAAAGCATCACTGTACAAACCCTAGAAAGCATAATTTTCAAAAGATCCAGTTAATGGCCACCGCCGATTCCACTTCTCCGTCTGTAGCCGCCGTCGATCATGTATCCTCTGTAAGCTCGGTCCCCCAACCCCTCGTCGATTCATTTTAATCTTGTCACATTTTTTTAGTTTTTGAAATTTTTTGATCTCTCGTAATTGTCAGGCAAAGGAGAATCGGAAGCCCATTAACTCACGACTTGCTGTATGTTAAAATTAAATACCACACCCACGCACAAAGGCAGAGTCCTAATTTTCTTTTAATGATTCTATTTTCTTTGTCCTTTTGTGAAATGTATTCAGGAATTGAATGAGTCGAGAGCAGAGTTGATGCACAGACTTCAGAGCCTGAAACAGGTAGCCCAAGAATCTCAGAAGATTTGTGTTGTGAACTTTCCTTTTTTTTTTCTTCTGCGTAGTTGTGTTGATATCCTTGTCTTATTATTCAGGATTTGCAAAATTGGAGGTCAAAGCTGGATACTCAAGTTAAGATCTATCGTGAGGTGAGGGCTTGCTTGTTGATATCTCTTTTTTTAACTAATTTATTTAAGGAAAAACTATATTTCCATATTTCTAGTCAGTGTTCTTTCCTGAAGTGCCAGTTTTCCATGTCCCTAAGCTTAGTTGTATTGTGGGAAAAATTATTAAAGCAGTCAAATTTAAGTCATACATGAATGCTTGTTCCCAGAATAGAATTCAATGCCTCATTTGCGTGCACTATATTATCTTCATCAGTGACGTGCTTCTTTTTAATCTTTGACTATGACATGGGTAAATGTTTTGCTGGTTGATATTTGTGAGGGCTCTCAATGTTGGAAATCTGGGTTTATGAGCCACATGATGTTTTCTAGCTTTCTTTTGCATTCACTAGGATTATGCCAATTATTCTGCTATGAAGTCTATGGTGTACACAATCCAATTTTATACTTAACCATTGTTATGACTGCATATGCTTGGACCCCAATTTTTTAACTACATCTGTTAACCACCTACCCACCATAACACCGTTAACTTGTGCTTGCCTGCTTGTAGGTGAACAGTAATAGATAAAGCTTACTTGAAACACATAATAGAGAAATTAAGTGATGCAGGCCAATTTAGCCAGGAGATGACCTGCACAGAGAAATCAGCTAAACGAAGAGAAGAAGGAAAAAGGGAAAGGGAAGGGGAAGGGAAATTCTGACAAAGGGATCAAGAGAGTGAGAATGAGAGATAGAGAGAGAGAGATTTAATATATTTGTTACATTGCAATTAGCCAAACGGCCTCCTATATATGCTATGCCTCTAACAGGAAGTATAAACCAACAGAAAGCGGGTAACCCCTAACCAAAAGAAAACAGAAAAACAGAAAATAAGTATATGCAGTATATAGTTAAATGTGTAAGAAGACGTATAAGAATACATATATCAGCAATGGGTAGTTAAATGTAATCCCAAAATTTGAGTGGTTGTCGGGTCAGCCGTGCACCCTTTCGGAGACGCAATAAATCAGTTGGTGTCGTGGTATCCGAATTGATAAGGCCCATAACATTAAGAGTTTATATTGCGCTCTTTAGGCGATCAACTTTGAATAATGTAGGGAAGTCACCTGTTTGAGCAGCGTCTATAGCTCTAATTCGGATCAAGTATTGCAACATTCCAAATGAAGACCCTACACATATAGAGCTAGTCTTCTTGCTTCTTGCTTAATGAAGAATGAAGAGGGGATGGTATAGTTTTCTAGCCCTGGAAAACTTGGCAATGTGTGGTTGGCATTTAAGAAGAGTGGAGAATATATTTTTTTTCTAAGTGTGCTGGTAATTCTGAGGTAATTTCTCTGAATTTTCAAGGTTTTGGAAGATGGTAGATTGCAAAACGTCTGCAAAGGGTATTTATAGGGTAAAAGCGGGGTGGAATGGGCAAATTAACATACCAAGGTGAATAGACATTAAAGGAGTAGGACCCATATATTTTGTAGCTATTAACTTAAGCAAGAAGCACATTGGCTGCAAAATTCGTTGAAAATTATGTTAGGTTGTCATATTTAAGTCCTGTCAAATTGATTTCATGTTGAGCACCTCCAACCAAAACACAATGCATTTAATAGTTTCACTAATGGCTTATATCAAGTTTATATTATGTGTAGACAACGGATGAAAATAATAATATTAATATCGGTTGCGGCCTTATTAGTATTGAAAATATCAACAATACGATTAGGATTAGAGAATAGTAAGTCGATCGAGTAGTATTGATAGCAGCATTAGAAAATATATATATTAGGGGCCCCATATACCAATACTCATCGGTCGATATTTCTATTTATTGCGTTAACTTACCTATTTAGCCAAAAAAAATACATTTGGTAAAAGTGTGAGACATGCAATTTGTTTCATAATTGTACTAATATTTGTGGATGCAAACATGCTATAACTTTTTGATGGGGTTGCAACCTACATAAAAAACGGGTGCTGTTTATTGATTCTCTTTTGTTCTTCAGTTCTGAATATACCATCGTAAAGCTCAATATGAGTAGTTTTTGGTTGTTATGGGCTAGTTCAGTCGGATCCATTGGCTGTGAATGACATACTTAACAATGCCCTGTTCTTACTGTGAAGGCATATATAGGAACATGGTTTTGATTGGTGATGAAATGGTTATCTTGTTTTGTTGAATGTCCTCAACTGGGAAAGTGTTCTTGGATTTTGTGATTTGTTTGAGTGTGATTTTGTGAGGGTAGATTTAGGAACAAATATTTTTCAATATCTTCACTTGTACCTTCTACGAAAAACTCTGAAGTTGATCTGCTAAATTGTCCAGGAGTTGGCAGATCTCAAGAAATCGCTAGATGTCGAAGTGGAGCAAATTCGCACTGTAAGTGGCTTTTTTACTTTTTCATTTTTCTCCCCTCATCTCTCTCAAGTTTTTCTTGTATGAAACTTCTTGCATACTCATTTAGGAATTCCAAGACCTGAGAACAACTCTTCAGAAGCAACACGAGGATGTGACTGCTAGTTTAAGAAACTTGGGGGTAAGTTCTCTTGGTTGTGACAAATTATGAGAACCTCTCTCTCTAGCGCACGCATGCACACACACACAAAACAATGAAACAAAGGGCTGATGGAAATCAGAACAGTGTTTCATTGACGGGCTGGTGCACAAAGTTTCCCGTATGTGCATGTCCATTAAGGGTGAGAGCAATTTTGGTATATTGTGTGGTATTACCTTTTATGTTATGTAAGATGTTTTTTCTATGATTTAAACACGTAACCACTGAGTCACACGGTAATAACTCTATTGATGTATTAAAACTCTCCTTCTAGTAAAAGAGATCTGTTTCTCCATGCGAAATGTTAGTTGTACTGGATCGGCAATCCCTTTGGAACTATTTCAGCTGCAGGATTATCCTAGTGATGGAAAAGAAGCTGAGGAGGATCACACGGCCAAAGAAGACAATGCCCAAGACAATAACACCGATGCAAGCTGTGCCGAAAAGTTCAGCAATAGTGGAGGAAATGATGCTGAAAATTCAAAGATTGAAGGAAATAATACAGAAGCCGTAGTTTCCACTGCTACTGGTGATGTTGATGATTCTGGCCATTGACCGAGTTCTTCTCGGAGTTTGTTGTTCTACGCTTGCAGTTGATTGTCCTCAATTTTTCTTAAGGCAAAATGCTGTTGTATCTATTGCCATCCGCTCTTCTGAAGGCATTTCTAATGACAGTGCCGCCCTTAGTTTTTAACATTCTAACTTGCTCGGTCTTCATCAACTCCTCTGCTACGTAGTCGTTTTATGAACTTCTGTAAGCAAAAAGGCTGTTATTTCCCTGTCTTCCATGCCATTGCCACTGACTGATGTTTTCTTCAATGGGATCCGAGGAATTCTTATGCGTAGTTGGTGAGCAGGGACGGATTTGTTCAGGTGGAGAGGCATTTTACAAAAATTATTATGAAAAAATTAACATTTTCACAGTTTTATTATTTTTAGTATATGATAAATTTAAAATAATTATGCTATTATTTTGTTAAAAATATAATACACAATTGACTGATCTTTAAAAAAAATTGGTTTCTTTAATCTATAAGAGAATATGATCACCTATTGGATGTTCTTGGGATTCCATTGCTTACTATTTACATATTTATATAAAAATAAATAAAATATCATATTATTCCAAAATATTCATGCATATTCAGGTAATTATATGATAGAATATATGCCTTTAAATAATATATTATCCATAACATGATATGAATTCACACACACATACAAATAGTAACAAGTTCACCCCGAAAATGCTTTAAAAAATATCTAAACGACGTCGCACAGAGGTGTTATTTAAAGCTAAAGGAAGAACAGGTGGATAAAATAATAGTAATATGGAAGAAGTAGCCGCCTGGGCAGACTCACTCTTCCACGTCCTTTCTGTCAACTTACAGTGATGAGTACCTCCGTCGTCGGCAAGTACCTCGTCTTTTCAGCTCCGGGGAATCTTGCCTGGCAGTGAAATAGGTCCCTCCGGGCGGTCAGATTTATCCCTGGATAAATTTGATCGTTCGATTTTGTTTATATTATAAAAATAATAATAATAATAAATTATGATAAATTTATACGAACAGATTCGATCGACTGTAAAATCCGACTACCTGGACAAAAAATATAATATTTTTAAGGCATTGGAAAGGCCTGACACGTTTTAAAGGGGCATTGAGAAGATATGTTTAATAAATATTTTTAAATAATATAATATTTACTTTTTTAGAAGATGTCCGGCTAACATCTTCAAATAAGATTTGACGGTTTTCCTCCAAAATCCATTACAAAAGAGGGAGTTTTCTCCAATAAACCTTGACAGACCCACAAACAATTTTAGATTTTCACGGTTAAGCCTGACAACCATTATATATATACATATATATAATTTCATGGGTGTTCATAACTTTACCTCTCTGTAGTTTTCCACCTCAAAAGCTTAAAACCAAACACACATGTGGCCCAACTGCCCCTCCCCTCTCTCTTAACTCTCCACGGTTCTCCTCCTACCTGGGTTTCTCATTCACGCACAGACATAGACATGGCTGCAAGCACCACCATCGCTGAAGAAGCTCCGCAATCCCAGAAATATAAGGTATGAAATTGAACATAACCATTTATTTACATGCTATCTAAGTCACCTTCTCTCTAGTGTGTTTCTTTCAGGCATGGGCGTTGAGAGTATCTATCCACTGCCATGGCTGCAAGAGACAAGTCAAGAGAGCTCTTCGGAGCATTGATGGTACTCCACTGAATTTATACGAGTGCGAAGAACAACAATTACTCAACTTTCTCAATCGAAAAATAGCACAACACACAGCTAGAATACTTCACAAACCACCATTTTCCACCTCTTCGCTTTCCCCTCTTATGGCAATAAATAGAAGCTCTTTCTCCCCAAGAGTAGAGTTATTTCATGCTAAAATACCCGTGTCATACTCTAGTAGGATACTTTGACATCCTTCAAATAAAGTTCTACAGGTGAAAATGTCAGTACCTGTATTTTCCCAGCGTTTACAGGTACCCTTCTGTTAAAGGTCGTTCGATCTTTTTCCAAGAGTATAATGGGGATTGCTTTAGCACTTGGTACTCAAACATTGGCTCGAGACAAAACTCATGTCATAAACTTGATACTCGCATATGCAGTATGGCACTTTGACACACTTCAAATAGCTCAGTTAAACACATAGGAATGCCAACCACCCTGAATCCAAGTCCGAGTAACATATTTGCACTTGAAAATTTACCATCTACCTATATTGTTCTAGCATTTACAACGATGGCACAGAATAGTATTCCCCTAGGTAAATTTACACGACATCGATTTTTTTCTTTATGCGAATATTTCCAATATTTATGCAGGTGTTTACATAACCACTGTTGATGCAGAGCAACATAAGGTCATAGTCACTGGCAACACCAATTTAGAGACTCTAGTTGAGAAACTGTGGAAAGTAGGCAAGCATGCTGAGACTTGGTCTCGAAATTCTCCATTAGAAAAGGAGGAGAAACAAAATGATCCAAATGCAGAAAGCGGCAAAAGCAAGGGCACTGAACAACCAAATTCTATGTTAGCTGAGCTTAACAATGCTAAAAATGCCGATAAAAAGGAAACTGTTACTCCCGGAATTGACTTGCTCTTTAAGCACGGAGAGTACAGAGAGTGCAAGGAATGCAGCAGAGAAAGGTCCAGCTGCACGACATAGCGGTAAAAAGAAGAAAGGGGTGGCTCAAGGAGGCATTACTAATGGAAATAATGGTAACGGAGCACCGGCAAACACTGGATCTCCGAGTGTTGCTAATCACGAAGATCTCAACCATACACGTCAACAGTCTTACCTCTTCAGCTAAATCAAGGGTCACCGCCCCTGCATGTTCTAGGTTACAGTGGTGCTCATCCTAGCAAAGATCACGATGATCTTTCACTTCAGGTTCCATCACCAACGCACATCTACGTCAATGGGAAGAAAGGGAATCCCAAAGCGAACTCATTCGACATTTTTAGTGATGAAAACCCTAATGGGTATTCTATCATGTGATCACAACAATCTAAGCCATTTTTTTTTAGCTTTTGTCCCTAAAAGTGCAAATGGAAAACCCTACCCCGTTTTTTTTCCTTCCTATTCCCTTTGATAAGCATTTTGAAATTTTTGGTTGGAGGGAAATGGAGAAATTCATATGTAAACTTAAACGAGCAATCTCTCAAAATAAATATTTTTTAAAAAGGTAGAACTCGTGAAATAACTTGAAATACCAACAACCAAGGCATAATAGAGGAAGGGAAGACCCATTTTCAGCCATTTGAAGTTGAGATGACAAGTGAAGAATTGCTCAATCCATCTTATAGGAGTAAAAATTCAAGAGTTCTCCTAAAATCAATACACTGCAAGAACAAATTGCATTAGCAGCATTTTCTCCTATACAATAACTAGTCTTCCAACTTCTCGAGTGATTTTACTTCGTAATTAGGGCATGCAGTTAAATAGAACAAAAATAAAGTGGCAAATAATTCAAGGGACCATGCACAAACTATACATAGAATCCAAAATTGATAGCTACAAACACAATGATCTTGCATGCTTACAGACAAGTTGATGCCTTTGAAGTGCGTTGATTTGTTCCTAGGATGATCACAATTACTGTCACATCATCATGGTACTTCCTTCTTCTTCCTGGTGGAATATTCATAAGCTCCTCCATAGTGAATCCTGCAAGATTGCATATTACACTTTCTAGAGTTCTGGAATCAGATATAGTTCCTGACTGAGCAGAAGAATTATGAGGGAGAATTGGCATGTCCAAGCAAAATCTTTATATGAATGAAACATGGCTGTCCTAAGCCCAGATTGATTTTACAATAGGTCTAGCATGTACCCAAGTATTTTCTGGCAATGTTACATAAAATTAGCTTTAAATAAACAACTGGTGTTAATGCAAGGTGCAAATACATATCCTCACATATTCCATAGGCATTCTTCATTTCTCTGAAATAGTGTCAAGCTTCATATGATTTACCTAAAGAACCAGGTAATTCTTACTCTTATCCAACGTGCAAGAACAGAGATATCTCTTGAAAATTAAACTCCATTCAAAAGCATCTGAAGATCAAATTGGTGTCGGTCCCCTTTACGAGTAAAGAGAGATGACTTTAAACAGGCAAGAACATTTTGTCCAGTAATCATCAATTCTTTGACTGAATCAACAGAGACCGGGGAACAGGAATCCTAGTTAAAATCATATGCAAATGAAACATGTTTTGGAGCCATAACTTACATGATTAGATCCTCAAGATTCAAGAATGTGGAAAAACAAGTAGCACAGTAGCATGCTTCTCACACAATAGAAATGGAGGAAAATGTTTACAGATGATTACATCATATACATATGTACCAGCAGGGTGTCTATATATAGCATTTATAAACTTTATAGAAATGACTTAGGTGAACAACCGATAGAATCTATGAGACAAGAGTTCCCACTTCCAACAGAAGTAATCATGCATACAACTAAAGCAAGGCACTCCAACTCCAGTTTATCACATTATTTGGGCACAGTAAAATAGTGGAACATTCTATTGCACCATTGTAAAATCATTTGGATAATCCATGAGAGTTCAATCGGTAGACCTCTTGTCAAGTACCAATGGTTTTTTTGATAACAAAAAAGCTTGAGGTGATAATGGTACTGATGGTGCATTCCGAGTGTTCACAAGAGTTATCTTGCAATTTATATAACATCATAGCCTCAAGCATGAAATTAATGAAATGTCAACAAAGAGCATCCTGAGCTTGGAATATGAGAAACAAGTATTGATGGATGCAAAGTACATGAGGAAATGGACCTAAGAGCCAAATGAGACAAAGAAGTGAAGAATAGTCTACATTTGTGGGATTTCATGTACTTGATTTGTGACAGAGAGCCTGTGAGACCTAAATTGGGACTTAACTTACCCAAATCATATGCGCTGGCATTGAACAATGTGCACCAAAAAAATACACCAAGAAACACTCCTAAATTTGTCTAGTGCATCACATATTAAAAGGCTAAAATCAAGTGATTTAGCCTGCTACAAAGATGAAAAAATGATTCCAGAAGCAATACACAAAAGATCCATCTTTTTTGCCAGCTACAGCATTATCCAGAAAGCATATCTGCCCATGCTTTTAAAAGGCTAAAAGATTATTTTTATCCGGCCACAATTCTTTGACACGCCATTCCTAGAAACAGCACAAAGATAAGAAGTATTGGACAGCTAAAACTTTATTTTTAGCCGGCTGCAGGTCATGTCCAGTGAATTCCAGAGAGCATGTATGCTGGTCCATAGTGTTTTAGACGGATGGAGATTTATTTTTATCTGGCTATATGATCTGCTCCAGCAAGCATTAAACCCAGTTCCAGCAGTTTTAAATAGAAAATACATTTTCAATCAGGATATAATTAGTGGGCACACAGTTTCAAGCAATATCCTAAGGCCCAAATTTCAAGGCACTTCTACATGTCAACAACATACAATAACTAGCTAGGTGTAATTTAAATCTTACAAACGGCTAGATATTTTGGTAAGATAGATCAGACAGCAAAAATTTATTTTAGCGGACTATTAAGATATCTCTGCTTTGATTTGCTTCCTGACAATCAGAAAAGGCTTCAAACCTTTTACCCACTTACCCTCCCGTGGGAGATTGAGAAGGGGCTATTATACATGAGTATATGTTTCCAACAAACTCCCATACATATATTAAGAGCTCTCAAGCATCATAACTGTGCTTAGATTGAACTAGAAGCTCACAATTATTCCATAATCAACCCAGGGCCCAAAATAATTTCTCGCTGAAAGTGGGGTGTTTTCATTGGCAATTTTCCTTATATGAGTGATGTAACACTGAATTAATGGTATCTAATTTGTGTTCCAAGTGGTTAGAGGACATTAGTAGGGCTGGGCTTAGCTATTTTTGAGATTGATTGAGGCATTAGTTGCCTTGTGTGTGATCATTATAGTGTTGAAGCACTCTACCAAGTTGAAAACTCTAAAGATCAATAGAAAGTAGCGCTGGGGTGATCACAAACTTCATAATAAATTTAATTTTGTAATAGAATAATATATTTATAGATCTTAAATCATATTTAAAAATAAATTTCATTTGGAGATCCTAGTGGTATGGGGAGAAATCTCTGAATAGTGGATGTACCACTAGTTGAAGAGTGAACCACTATAAACCAAGTGAACAGTTTCTCATCTCTCTTGTTGATTTACTGTTTGCTTGCTCAAATTAGACGGAACATACATTAGCATCCAGTTTAAATTAGAGATAGTTTTTCAATTATCACAATACACACTATTTACCCCCACCCCACACCGAGCATAGTGAAATAACAGGATTATTACCAGCACAGTCAGCAGCTCTCATAACAAGCTGCTCCAATAAGAACTTTGCTGGATCACCTGAAGGACTGCTCAAAATATAAGACCGGACAAGATTTACTGCCTCTTCATTGGTGAAGAAGTCAAACAAACCATCGCTACCAAGGATAACAAAGTGATCAGATTCTGAAATTCTGTGGATATTCATTGATGGATTTATGGATATATAAGGTGGACTGATCAAATTACGGACTCTAAGAATTCCCATCAGAGCATCGTTAAAGTTCTCCTGCAGAAGCAACAGGGCCAAAATTAGACATTATACAAAATAAATACCAGCAATGCACATAGTTCCGTATTATTCATATTTGAAAAATAGAATTATATATCAGTATGAACCACGGTTTGGTCAGTTTTCTAACTCTAAAACAGCCAGCCTTTAATCATGTGTAAATAGGTGCACAGCTAAGTTTTATGACCACCTCAACCGACCAATTTTGTTAAGATAATACTCCAGTAAGGATGTTGTTAAGATATGAGAAAGTGCAACCTACTTAACACTGGTTATTTCTGTTATGACACTGCCAACTCATCTTGTAGTTGAATTCACATGAAATGAAATCTTTACTAAAAATTTATTTGTTATACGAAAACAAAAATTTTACTTCACTTCACATTTAAAGATTTACTACATGGTCCACTGACAGCAAGCCCAAAACAGATCAGATTGCAACATGCTGTCATTACTTTCACAAAATGGATATAACTTTGGATAGCTTAAATTTAGTGGTGCTCTCAATGAAGAAAAATTTACCTGGTGCATTCATGCTGTTTCTTAGAACAGATACTAAACTGCCAAAAGGTGTAATAATATGCTTACCTTCTTCAGGTAACCGACACCCAATGCACGAGTGACCTTCAACTTTCCTTTGACTTTCCCACAGGTAATTGTTGCTGGATCATCAGGATGATCTGATAGCAGGTTAGACCTCTCAAATTCATTCTCTGTAGAGTGAATTTCAGTGAGTTGGATGGCTTTCAATCTACCACTCTCATCAACATCAAAGTCTTTGCTATATGTTGCTAATACAGCTCTGCTATCACCCAAATTTAAGGTATACAAATCCTTTCCGAGCAGCAGCAAAACCAAAACACAAGATCCAACAGAAACTAAATCAGGGCGGTCCTCCATTTCCTGCTCAACCATGCATAAGAAGTCATTCTCAGCCTGACAAACAGCACGTCGGAGGCCATCAAGAACCCGATGCCCAGAGGAATCAGATGATAGGTCAACTTCAATAGTTGTATCGTTCTGGTTATGACAATCAAATTGTTTATGTTTCTCACCATCAGTACACAAAAACGTTTTTCCCATGTTTCTATCCCTTGGCACATATTGGAGGGAGGTATCTGAAGCCAAGGAATTAGAGGCCTTATCTGCATCATGCTTCAAATCCCAGTTCAATATGTTGAAGTTCATTAAGATGGTATCATATAATGTTCCGGCAAGAAAATCAGCTGCATCTCTACCATTAAACCCATCATAGATACCACAGAAAAGCCATCCATCTTCTTCAGAGCAAACAGCTTGAACTCTATCTTCACCAGCAGCTCCACCTGCAACCTGCACTTCCATAGCATTGATGAAACCTTCACTTGGTGAAGGAGCACTCAATGATTTGATCAAATATGAGTCATCTTCAAGTGATTCACCCGACATAGACTGACTACAGCTCAAGTTTGACAAAGTACTGTGAAGAGAAGATGATAATATATCAAACTTTGATGACAGTGATGGAGAAGATGGAATTTTTCGAAATGAATTGGGAGACTCCCAGCTTGGTAGTATTTCTGCACCGATCAAACCGTTGCAAATATTTGTATTAGCCAACGTGGCATTAGCACTTAAGGCAGCCCCAGAAAGACCAGAGAAGGAACGATTCACTCTCCCGAGTCTGACTCCACGGAAGAGTTCAGATCCATCAGAAATTTCACAAGTTCCATTCTTGAGATCACATTGATAACCAAAGCTTACTTTGATTTCTCCATCAGCAAAGTTTAAAGTTTCTTCAAACATAATACCTATGAAGAACAAACCCAAGCAAAAAGCAGCATTTCTTGATAAGAATGTCGATGCATAATCATATAAGAGTAGTTATATCACAAACAATTATTTTTTAAGCATCAAATATTTAATTGTGAACCTTTTGAACCATCTAATGGAAGAAGTTACTAAAAGTTGCTAGTCAACAAAGTCCATGGCCATGAGTTGAATAATAAAATAATTCTCAGATGTTGTAAACACCCGAATCCAGTTAAAAACTAGTTTTAGGAAAGAGTAGTCCAGAAAAAAAAGGTGAATATATAAATTACAGAAAATGCTGCTCTAAGGAGTTTGCCTATAAAATTCTTACTACTAACAACCATTTATCTAATTTCACTATAATGTTCATACTTTATGAAGTGCAAAGCTTAAATAGAGAAATCACAACACGTTAGAATGGAAACACAGTTTCCAGATATATTGATGGAAAATACTAAAGCGATATTTACCAATCTCATCTGAAAATTTATTCCATAATCACAGTCTGGGTACATTATTTGGTGGGTATAAAAAGCTACTACAATCACAAACTAAGCTCTTTTTTTTGGGGGGGGAGGG
>JAOVVI020010347.1:0-12051 GCA_028571085.2 Nepenthes alata
TGCTAGTTGTTCTAGGACAACTCTCGAAACAAGTGAAAATGAATACTTCACGTGACTTAGGGGTAACCTATGTCATATAATTTTATGAAATAACATGCAATCATTCAAATAAAATATAAGACAAGAATAAATAAAAAAATTTATTTTATTAATTAAAACGTGATACAAGCACATCAAATGATAATATTTTTTGATGTGAGAAACATTCGACGTTTGAGGGACAAGTCTACCTTCTTGGATACGCAAGTTGTACACCCTATTTTGAAGGATGGCCGAGACAAGGAATAACCCTTTTCAATTTGGGAAAGCTTATTTCGGTTGATATTTCTACCTGTGGCCTCAATATTTCGCAGTACTAAGTCTCATACTTCAAATTGACGTGTTTTAACCTTCTTATTGTAATATCTGACAATTTTCTACTGATATACCACTGTCCATAGTCTTGCCATCTCTCGAGCTTCCTCAAGCATATCAAGGTTCTCTCAAAACCTTTATGAATTGTCCTCTGTGTTGAAACTTTCAACCAGAAAACTAGGCAGTCCGACTTTTATTAGAATAATTGGCTCAAGCCCGTAACATAGTCTAAAAGGCGTCTCTCTAGTCAGTTCTCTTGGTGTTGTTCTATATAACCATAAAACCGATGGAAGTTCATCTACCCATGAGCCCCCAGCATGTTCTAACTTCATCTTCAATTTATATAGTATCGTGCAGTTCGTAACTTCTACTTGTCCGTTACTTTATGGATATACAACTGACGTATGGACTAACCTTATCCTTAGGTATGCACAATACTTGGTAAAACGCTTACCAGTAAATTAGGTCCCATTATCAGTTACTATACATTCTGGAATACCAAACCTACACACGATACTTTGACGGATGAATTCTGTGGCATTCTGCTCGGTTATCTGAGCTAATAGTGTGGCCTCAATCCACTTTGTGAAGTAATCGATCCCGACAATTAAAACATTTCTCTGCCCAGAAACTATTGACAATGGTCTGAGGATATCAGGTCCCCATTGTGTAAACGGTCAAGGTGATTGTAAGCTCAAAACATTATGTTAGGCTAGTGAGTAAGGTTCTCATGGACTTGGTAATTTTCACGCTTCCGTACAAAGTCCATAGAATCGTACTTCATAGTTGGCGAATAATATCCTTATCTCATAGCTTGAAAGTAAGATTTTTACCCCCAATGTGGGATCCGCAAATACCGAGGTGCACCTCTCTGAGAGTATAATCAGCCTCCTCTGGTGTAAGATACCGTAAGTATGGGGCAGAGAACCCACAACGGTATAACTAGTTGTCCATGATAGTATACCAGCCTACCATTTTTTTCACCTTCTTGTCCTTATTTAAGTTTTCAGGCAATGTTCTATAAGACAGATATCTTAAATAGGGAGTCATCAAATTCTCTACACTAGCTATCTGTATAATTTCTGGCTCAGGATCGTCTATAATGAGATTTTTGAAGACCTCATGCATTCCTCAGACAAACTGCTCACGGTCTTCAGACGTTGCTACCCTTTCTAATAAGTCAAATTTACCATTTTCTTCTCTTAAAATGTGGACTATTTTTACATTCTCAAAGGTCGAAGTCAAACTTTGGACCTTTAAGAGGTATTTAGAAATCTGTAGGTAGTTCACTTCAAAATTCCTCTGGACTTAGTTAACAACTAATTCTGAATCACTATAGATAACTAGATTCTTGACCGAGCATTCTTTTGCCAATCAAAATCCTACGATTAGTGCTTCATATTCCACGATGTTGTTAGTTGTTGGGAACCCTAGAATCATTTAATATTTAATGTCTGATCTCTTAGATGTTCTTAACACAATGCCAATGCCACAATCACCTTTCATTGAGGAGTCGTCCACATGCAAAGTCCAAACTTGAAGGTTGAGTGGTTCACCATTCTTACAAGGGTCTGATGTGTTCAAAGTTAGGGTTGATATTTCAACAATAAAATCTGCCAAAACCTGACCTTTTAAAGCAGGTCTCCGATGAAACTCTATATCAAACTCACATAATTTAATGGCCCACTTAACCAACCGTCCTCACATATCCGACTTTTACAATATTACTCTTAAAGGTTGGTTTGTAAGGACTATGATTTTATGCGCTTAAAAATAAGATTTTAATTTTCGAGTGGAATATATGAGCGCTAAAGCGATCCTCTCTGCATTAGAGTATCTAGTTTCAGTATCAACAAGGATCTTACTGACATAGTATACATGTCATTGCCCGTCGCATTGTTGTCGAATCAAGACTGACCTCAAAGCTTTATCGGACACGGTCAGATACAAATACAACTCCTCGCCTTCTTGAGGAGAAGTCAGAAGAAGAGGGTTGGAGAGATACTCTTTAGAGTCTCTGAAGGCTACTTTACAATCGATCGTCTCTTGAAAACTGTTAGTTTTGGTCCTCTCAGAGCCTTGAAAAAGGGTAAATATTTCTCAACTGATTTTGCCAAGAATCGAGAAAGTACTGCTATTCTTCCAGTCAACTTCTAGACCTCTTTCACAGTTTGAGGTGAATTCATATCAAGGATAGCCTTGATCTTCTCAAATTTTACTTCAATCCCTCGGTGTGAAATAATAAAACCCAAGAATTTTTCAAATGCCACTCCGAACGTACATTTTATTTGACTGAGCTTCATCTGGTGTTCTCTAAGGACATTAAAAGTCTCTTGTAGATCTCGAATATGGTGGTCGATCACTTTGCTTTTAACGAGAATATCGTTCACATAGACATCTACATTCCGTCCTATTTGTGCTTCAAACTTATTGTTGACAAGCCGTTGGAAAGTAGTACTAGCATTCTTCAGTTCGAAGGGTATAACTTGATAACAATATGTTTCTTGGTATGTCTTGAGGGATGTGTACTCTTCGTTCTCTGGGCTTATTTGAATTTGATTATAACTCGAGTATGCGTCCATAAAACATAAAAGCTCATGTTTGGATGTTAAATCTACAAGCAAGTCGATCCTCGGTAGTGGGATGCTATCCTTTAGACATGCCTTGTTGACATCTGTAAAATTAACACACATCCTCTACTTTCCATTTCTCTTTTTTTACCAAGACAACGTTTGACAGCCAGTCTAAATATTGAATATATCTGATGAATTCAACATCTAGAAGTTTCTTTACCTCATCTCGAATGGTAATCAATTTCTCAACCGAATAGTTTCTTCGTTTTTTCCATACAGATTTGTGACTGGTATCTAGGTCAAATTTATGGACCATTACTCTAGTTGGTATCCCTGGCATATCATTTGGTGTTTAGGCAAAAATGTTTGAATTCTGTCGAAGGAAACTAACAAGCTGGTCTCGAAAAGGCTTTGGTAAATATCCTCCTATCTTAACATACTTTTCTGGATCATTGAGATGTAGAGGGATTCAGTCGGTTGTTCTCTAGATTAAGCTTGCTGCAATGTTGTCTCATCACAAAAATCAAGGTCTTCGACTCGTTGAGGAAGAGGTGTCTAAGTGACCTAAGATAGATAATATATTCATCCGGCCACTTGATCTCCGAGGACTTTTCTAATTCTAAATAGTATCAAAAACTTCATCTTCAAATGTAGAATGAAAGTTACAGCCGAAGGAAATCAAAGAAGGATATCTAAGGATTACATTATCGACCGATGGGAGGTCCACTATCAAGAAAGAAAGAGTCTTGGAAGCAAACCTCGGATAAGTCCCCAGAGTGACTTCAACTTGTACGACTTTCTGAATTGGTACTGGCTTATTGTCCAAACCATAAATGGGTCCTTCAATTGCTTTCATTTGACTTCTTTTAAATGCTAACTTAAAAAAATCATCGAGATAAAGTAAATTGGATGAACTTTAATTATTAATAAACACTCGTTTTAGCAGATAGTCTATAGTGCCATCAGAAATGAGCGCTAATACAATCAAGGGGTTAGAATATAGGGAAGTTACATGAGTCATATTCTCAGTACTAAAACTAATAACTTCTTCCCTATTCTCTATCATTGGCTTCTGATGGGCAGGGGCCATCATGAAACTTTCTCAAGTGTTGCTCTTAGCCGACATGTTGACATTATACTCACAACTCCAACTGCCACTCTGTTTCTTGGCTGATCAGCCTCACCATCATCGGCTCCACCATACGTTTGTCCAGATCTCTGTAAAAAGCGGTTGGGGTGGCCTTTCTGAAACAGCTCTTTGATTTCCTTCTACAGTGTCTGACAATCCTCAGTATTGTGCCCTCCGCACCGATAGTAGTGACAATATTTTTATTGATCACCTCTATCAGGATTCTTCAACGCTTTTGACCATTTGAAGAATTTTTCATTCTGAATCTATATCAGGATGTTGGTGTATGAGTCATTCAAGAGAGTCATGTTTAAAGGCTTGAACTCCCTTTGAGCAACATGCTCGGACTTCTGCAACTTTCTAGGTCCTGGGGACCCTGACAATCCCCATTTTTCATTTTTCCTTCCACTGTCCTCGGGTGAGTACTCTCTTCTCGGTTGGGTTTCTTAGTTTCATTAGCTTATTCGGCTGCTATGTACCCCTGAGTTATGGTCTCAGCCTCTTTGAAGGTCTAAGGCTCCTTGTGTACAAGGTGCTTGAAGAAGCTACCTCCTTCAAAAATAGACAAAAATATAGTAAGCTTAACTCCATCTGTAAGCTTTGAGATCTGTCTAGCTTCTACAATAAATCGATACAAAAAACTTGTTAAACTCTCCCTGGATCCTTACTTCACACGAGCAAGGTGTCACGGTTGCCTTTCTACTCTTCGAATAGAAGCAAATTGAGAGAGGAAATTATCTACCAACTCGCTAAAAGATCAAATTGAATTCACTCGCAGTCCACAAAACTAGATCCTTGCATCACCTTTCAGTGTCAAAAGAAAACATTGACATATCATCGCTTCATCTAAGCCTTGGAGGTTTAGGTGTATCCGAAAGTGATCCATTGGATTAGTATTTCCATCGTAGACATTAAGATTTGGCATTTTAAATTTGTGAGGAAGCAATCTCGTCCTGATCTCCATTGTAAATAGTGATCTGCGTAGGTCTATAGCTCATCCTCTAATGTCTTCTCCAAAAACTTGCTGCCAAATCTTTTCAAGTTTCTCCTCCATTTGGGGAGGAGCCATCATCCCCTTCTCGTTGAGATAGTTTCTTAACTCATACGGGTTCTGTGCAGTTTGCGAGACTAGATGGTTATGACCCTTTAAAGGAAACTCACTACGAAAAGATCCTTCCTGACAGATCGACTCTCGTGAATATCGAGGATTTTGCCTCTAGGCTATCCTCCTAAGCTCTAGAACTTAAGCGACCTTCAAGTCGTGACAAAATGTTTGTTGCTTGAGGAAACTTGAACCTCGAGCTCGTTGTGATGGCAAATCTATTTTGAGGGATGCTTCTTCCCCCTATTCCTTCTCTTAGACGTGATAGTTTGAGAGGCTGAGGATGGCGTCTTCTTTGGTCGCTCGTTCAAACGTGAGCAAATGATCTGAGCGGCTTTTGAGATGTCATCCATCCTCATTGCAAGCGCTCGTACACAAGGAGCCGGATGATCGTCCATCCCACTGCCCACAGGAGAGCAATTGCCACATGAAGTGGCATCTCTGACAGGGATACTAATTTGTACTCGAGTATTCACCATACTGAAATTGTGAAAAGTGTGTGAATCAGACTTTTATTCGATTCCCACAGACGACGCCAATATTGTATTCTCGGATCTTGATTATTAAACAGATTATGAATCTAAATGTTGTATAAAGCGGGTCTGGTCTTTGTAGGCTCAAATTTGAATTCTATGCAACACAATAATACGGTTATAGGATTGACGGGACTAACTCCCCGGTATATCCTCCGACACTCAAATCAGTATTTACCTTTTGTAAGGAAATAAATAGATGATGCAATTTAAAATTGAATTAACTTTGTTTTTGAAAGTTTGCGCTTTCCTTGAAACGTCTTAGAGAGAAAGAGAGATTTTTTTTGTTTCGAGAGAGTCCTCCTTTGTCCTGCTGAAATAGGGTCTTTTTATTGTTATTATGGAGCAGTTGACTCTTTCCATAACTGTCTAAAAAACCCTCCAGGAAATCGTTGAATGGATAAAACTTTATCTATATTACGGTTTTAACTATTCGAGATCGTTGAAATGAGAGAGGCAAAAAATCGCTCGGTCGTTATCTTCGAGTTTAGCTTATCCTCGGACGAATTCGTTGATTGGACCAATTCACCTTCTTGGGTCTCTTTGATATATGAGCCAAACTTTTGAAATGGGCTTTCTCATTGGGCCACTAATATCATAACCCATCACATTTTTAAACTATAATGTTGTCTAAACATAAACATTTATACAGATGAAGATTAAAAATTGGGTCAGGTCTAGTTACGCTCGTTGATACCTTCGCAAGTGATCATCCAGGACGTGGTTGGCTCGGCCAACTCATCATTTTTTTCATTTTTATTTTTAATTTTACAAGTAAAAAAATATCTATTTATATAAAATATATTATCTAAAACACAATAATTAATAGTTGATAACTAAACGTTGCCGAAGATGCCTCCTAACATTTATACACTCTTATATGATGTACAAAACTCGTGGAGCCTTTGTCATTGCTCAATTGGCACCTTGGCGAAGCTATGCTGATATAGTTCAATACACAAAGCTCAATTTCCAATAGAATAGAGACGACACTGATCATATTGGGTAATAAATACGGATGTAAAACAAAAAAAAATTATGAATAGAATCTAAAGAAGATATCAGTTGATATATTATAATATATTACAAAATATCGGCCGATATAATGATATATCGTGATTATTTTACAGTATTGAGAGGTCTATATAGATATTTTGTTTGATGGCTTGAACAACGCACTGATGATTTATTCGGTTTTTTAAATAGGCCCTAGCTCTTCTGCAGCGTTTTACCTGGAATCTCTAGTATCTATGAACCATTTATATGTAGTCTGCATAAATGATTAAGGACCAAAGACCAGACAAAACAGGGACTGATTATACCTGTGTTTTCCACTCCCCACTCCTGTTGATAAAATCCTCTCTCAGCCAGCATTGAGGTAAGCACTGAGAATTCAGGAAGAAAAGCTTTTGTCCACTAATATCACCAATTGCAATAAGGAGCATAATAGAACTGCGATCAGATATGCTAGAATAGATAATAAACTCAGTGTCAGATGTAGAGCTAATTCCCTTATACTCAGCTCTGTCTAACTCTATATAAATCCGGTCCCAAGCCTCTGATCATCGCACCAGGTGTCCCACTCCATATGTACTAATCCCCACTTATCAACACAATTCTCACACTTCTGGTCCGCGGCAAAGGAAGACTGGATGGAGGGGTGGTTTAGTTTGTTTCAGGTGGTTTGGCATGAAGCAACACCATTGAGCCAAGAGGGCAAGTATTGAGATTAAGGTCACTCCATTATGATACAAATCTAACTACAAAATTAGCCATTCTGCAATACAAAATTAAAAATTTAATATAACTAGTCCTTCTTAACCCCACATTACAGATGAAATGGGAGCTTTTTGTATTAGTGCACTATATTTTCTTTTATATCTAAGCCAAGATCTAAATTCCTAATACATTCAATAGATCATCAATATCTATCTCGACCAATTTCATCTAAAAAAGTCCAAAATTCTATAATGATAGAACCATAGTTCTGGCATACGTCTAACGTTAGCTAAAAATCTTCTCCATTGATAGGATTCACATGGCAATATATTACCTCCTGTGAACCAGCTTGATGGCGAGATTGCAGCTGGCATCATTCCCCACTAGGTAAACCCTAGCATATGAAGCACAATCTCCATTAGTAAACCATCCCAAGTTACTTACCCCCCCCCCAAAAAAAAAAAAAGCCCATCCAAAGTTTATGGAAGAGTCATATATTACACATTATATTCACCAATTGGTTATATCAGCTATAACGATTTTCTTTACATCCTTGCTGAAATAGTTTACTGCTGAATTGATTCTGTTTTGCCCATCTTGGTGGTTGTTGCTGAATTCTGTTTTGCATGCTGCTGCCTTGCTATGATCAGTTGCCCCGTGAGCTTGCTGAGTGCTGCTGCTAAATTCTTGTTGGCTGCTGCGGCTGTAAATATTCAGAACAAGGGACTAGCTCCCCAGTGATGGAGTCGAAGATTAGATGACTACATAGTAATCATCGCTGATTCAGGATCAATTTAAAGTTGAGCAGACCATGGCTGAGATCACCACACGTTACCATTCACTAACCACGCCCCATTTTCCACTCACACCAGGATAATTGCACTAAAAATGAAGCTTAATAATTAATATAAACCCGACAATCCGAAGTGCAGAATATTGCAATATTGGCGGCAACACACTTTGAAGAAGGATAAGATTCAAATGCTTTAAATGATGGATAACTCCAATAGCGCGCAACAGATTTTTTTTTTTTCTCCAGATATTTATCTCCTCCCCAGCATCATCCTCGGGGATCTGAGTTAGATCTTGTTTCTAATCAATCTTGAGAGGTAAACTGTTTGATTTTAAGGCTTTTTTTTAAAGAATTTCACATCATTTGTTTATGTTATTTGGTGATTTGCTTGATATTTGTTGGCGGACAACGGGCGGCCTACTTACCAAATTACAGGAACAGTTTTCTCCTGTTCGCCGGAATGGACGGCCAACTAATAGGGCACAATGAGCACTGTGAAGTAGAGAGTAGAGAAATGAGATGAACACAGAATTTTACATGGAAAACCCTTATGAATCAAAGAAAAAATCACGGGACACTAAGTCCACTAAAAATCACTATATATAAGAAAGTTACAGGAGGCAAAAATTAAGAACAAAGCAAAGTAATCAAAACTCTCCCACTTGTTTCATTCACAGCCCTCTTTCTTTTCTTTCTCTCATCTGTTATACTCTCACTCTCAACTTGTTCTTTCCTTGTAACTCTCCTCTACTCATTCTACGCCATGTGCAAAGTGCACATACATATACACACGACCATCATCATAGATTGGTGGTTGGTGCTCAACTTTGAAGGTCTGCCTGCATGCGGACGCCTGGTCCTACAGCAGGCGGCGCATGGCTGCTCCTGCAGACCGATCAGCCTTTGGAGTCTCGAGAATAACTTCTACCAACCACCAAAAAGATAGGTCAACTATACACATTTTTGGGTATGACAGTCGTTCAGATCTCTCAAATATGGCATGTCAGTTCTGATGTCTGTCGCTTCATATTAGCCGGTCAACCACACCGTTGATCGGTCGAAGTAGCTCGTCCCGCACCTTCAGATGACTCACAACTTATGACGGTCAACACCGGAGGAGTTGATCGAAAGAGTTGACTCCGGTCAACTTAGTTAACCTAAATTTCTTTCTTCCAGCACATTTGTCCTCCGTTCAAGTCCTAAGGACTTCCACACGGGTGTGATCCCAATAATATTTACATAAAAATTTTCTCAAGTAAATAATGTTAATATCATTAGAGATCGGCGAATAAAAAATGCCTGTTTGGCACATATGTGCAAATTGCAAATGATTAATTTAAGGACTTGCATCAACTTGTTTGATTTATTTATTTTTAATTATTATATATTTTTGTTGATTCAATACTAGATGAGAGATATTTTCTTATCTCGAACTTTTTTTCATGTTTGATTAACTTAAAATATCTTTTTTACTCCTATTCAATTGTAACAATTCTCACAACTTATAAGAAATAGTTATAAACTAATTGATTGATAGAATGACATTAATTTCAATAGTAGAATAAATAAAAATTATTTCTATTTCAAATGTTCTTACTCAAATATTAAAATGTTGAAATAAATACTTTCATTTATGTTAATGATACATTTTTCGGATCCAAATTGTTGTATAAATTAGAAAGCAAAGCAAATCCTTCGGCTGATCTGAGAGGTTACGGGTTTGATCTTCATTGCTGAAAATATTTATTCTACGCACTACAACAATTTAATGAGAGGTTAGAGATATACGAGACTCATTTTCGGATATATCTTTCAATACTCAAATTTGTAATCTTTTTTAAGGAAATAAAAAAATGTAGAAAGGAAAGAAACAAGAGGAAAGGGGATGAATTTTTTGTGTGGATGATTAGGCTCCGTATTCTCTCTATAGGCACTTGTATGCGAGAATGTGACTTTTCTGTCATGAGCATTTGAATGTCTGAATTGACTTGTCTCATTCTTAGTTGGAGATCTATAATTATAGTCATCGCTTTAACTTGTTGGTCAATTTAGAACCATTGCCTCTTATAAAATGTGATGTACTGTATTAAACATCAACCATTACTTTTGATATTTAGCTACTATTTGAATTAATTAGGCAACCATTCAAATGTTACTGATTGACCTTTATACAGTTGTTTCTGAATTGGATCATCCACATGTCCATTATTATCCATCGATTGATTATAACCGTTTGTCATAATTTAATACATTATTTATTACACTATTGGTCTATCTCTTGTCTTAGTATCGTATGCTCCCTACTATCCAATTGCTCGGGAAGTCGGCATAGTCCTCTACATTCATATTTGGACTTTGGCGTTTCCGCCCTATTTTTATTCTAGGTTGAGATGGTTGTACTTGAACTATACCCAACATTAGCCCGCTTTGTTCGAAGTTTGAATTTACACTCCAAGTATATCAAAAGAGAAAAACCAACTGGGTTATCTACCATGCCAATTGTACATGCTTTTGCTATGAGATTCTCTGCGGATAGTTTGCCTTATTTGGCAAGATTTGATTCCTTGCCATCTTTGATTGAGATTCCACACCTTATTGAATACTATTTCTCCTTGCAGAACAAGCTTTGCTTCGACTATAAATTAAGGGTTCCTCCTCAGACTTTTTTCAAAATATCAACTGTCACGAACCCGATCCAAGTATATCAATTAAATAATTAATTATAATTTTTAAAATTTAAAATTTAAAATAAATTTAATAAATAATACTAAATCCCAAAATTTGAATAAAACAAACCAAATATATAGGACTTGACAAATCAAAATCCGTACAGAACCTAATCGGACAATCGTCCGAACAATATAAATACAACCTACTTTATAATCGTCATAACAAAGGTAACAATTCAAGCAAAATCATAACCAAATATAATATAATATCCAAACTATTCCTGAAATATAACTATAGGTTTATACCCGGCCAATTTCATAGTCTAATCATATCAAATGCCAATTTAAACCGAAACAAAACTAAAACTCATCAAGTCAGACGAATAACTGACAGATTACATCCTTACTCCTGCAATGCATCCGAACCTTCTACTCTAAAAGGACAAAAATATAAAATAATATTCTAAAACCGAACAAATATCATATTTAAATAAAATGAATCCAATAAATCAAATGAATGATTAAATAGATAAATATTCAATAAAATAATATAATAAATCCAAATTGTCGATATAATAAATCTAATAGAAATCTAAACTCCAAAATTAAATGGTAATCTCATACTCAAATCAAATATTCAAATTTGAAAACAGTCCTTATCGGGACATATATGTGTGTGTGTATAAACAGAAGTGAATTGGACCGATTCTAATAGGTAAAAAGCTAATTCTAAAGCCTAATCCAAGCTCAAGTCCAAACCTAAGTCTAAATCCAAGGCCCGATCAACTCGAGATATGGAACAAAATCCGATAATCGGATGATCCAATAGTGTTTGTAGAAACTGAAGCAGCGCCGCAACAAATAGTCAAAATGTCTGGACAAAAATATACAGTCAAATTCCTTTGTATGAAACGTACCAATGCCCATCTGTGGGCAAAATTAACGAACCTGAAATCCAAATCTAAATCTAATACAAATTTATATAAAAATACAAATTATATATCAAATTTGAATTCTGATTATTTAAATATTAATTTAAGAAATGGTTACATATACTTTTTGTAACCTTGGTTCATATCAAATGTAAATTAGGCTAGTATACTTGGCCACCCATGTACTCTATCTTCCATGGATAAAATTGTTTGCTATATTTTATCATCCGTAATTTTAAGTACAATC